>CAUYPK010163170.1:0-19210 GCA_963574355.1 Loris lydekkerianus | reverse complement strand
CTAGTTTACAGTCCCACCAGCAGTGTAAAAGTGTTCCCTTCTCTCCACATCCACGCCAGGAACCCTTTCACTGGATGCACACCTTCTAGGTTAACAGCAGGAAGCAAAGAAAGCGAGTGGCTCTTCCATCCACGCGCTGGGTGCTGCAGAGACAGTGAGGCAGAGCCCACTGAGGATCCCTGCCAGTGTCCTTGTGTACTGCGCCCCAGTGTGTCTCCTTGTCTTAACTAGACCACTATTGATCCACCTATTAAGATTTTTCTTTGTATATCTGTATTTCTTATAACTTCATTTTTTTTTTATTAGATAGACCTGTTGGGTTTTTTTTTCATAATATCTTTTAAAGTTTACATTTATTCTTTTACCCTCTTTGAACTATCCAGTAAAATTGATTTTAGGTCCATTCTATATTTTATCTGTGAGCCTTTCTTCAACCAAAATTAATCTTATGTGTTTGCGTTCCTCCAGGCTGGGTTGTATAAGCAAGGATTCCCATGATGTTCTTCCAGATCTTCCTTCATTTAGTCCTGGCGGTGAGCATTCAGGCAGATCATCTTGATCTAGTAAGGATTCAGCTGGGCTCTCTGGAAGCCCCGAGACTCCTCCTCTATAGCACTCTCTGAAGGCTAACGTGTGTCCTCCAGTAATGAGTTTGCTGAAATTTTACCTTTGCTTTTGAACAGCTGTTTGTTTCTTCTTTTCTTTCTTTCTTTCATTCTTTCCTTTTCCATTTGCTTTCTGTTATGAGTATTTTCATGGAATATATTGTGATCTTATTTCTCTCAGCCTTTCTGTGTACTGATACTTAAGGTGTGTTTCTTATAAGCTATGTGGCTAGAGTTTTTTCTCTGCTTAACATCTTTTGCTTAACATCTAGCATGATCACATTCATGTAGTTAGTTTTAATGTTTGCCATATAACATTTTATTCAAATGCAAACTGTATGTCACATAATTGTGTTATAAAGCCAAACATTAATACCTCTAACCCATTGCACAACTGAAGAACCAGAAAAATGCCCACTATATTTGAAACTACTTTTATGCCTGCCCTGATCGCCTGTCCTTGCCACCCTTCAATCTTTCATTTCTTCCCTAGTCGCACATATAGAATATTTAACTGAACTTCTGGTGATAGGCATCTCTTGTTTTTAAAAGTAGTCAGAGAAATTTTAGTTCCCCCTTAGAGTATCAGTTCGGATAACATTTCAAATTTCTACATGAAGTCTTTCCATCTGTCAAAAATTTCTCAAATGTTTTTATACTTCTCCTTTCACTGTCAAGACACTATATAATTAGAAATTATGAGGAGAATAAACAACTTACAAATCCCATGAAAAGCAGTTATTTATAAGCTCTTTAAGTGGTATATTTTAAGTAGTTCATGATTATTAATGTAAATAAAGCACATTTTAAAAGACATATGCTAGCTTGGTTAAGATGTTAGTGGTATTCTCTTAGCCTGTTAGAAACAAAACAAAAAAAACTCTAGCAGTTGGTGTGGCAATCATGTCATGCAGGTGTAACCTGACAAGACAACTCCTACCTATACCTGGGACTTCTCTTGCTCTCTGCCAGAATTTTCTGTTGCTTGTTGCATTGACGTCTGCAGAAACCACTCAACCATTCTAAAGTATTCAAAATCAGGCTGTGTGAGGTAGTTAGCACTCCTTGGGACAACCCTTGACCACTGGGGGTTAGAGGCCACAGGATAAATACATTGTCCTTGTGTCCCATGGATAGACAATGCCGAGATGCGGTTTCCGTGACTCAGCAGGGTGCTGCCATTGGACCGAGCCCAGCTGCATATTGTAGCTCAATTATGCCTCCTCATCTTGGCTCTCACTGCTTCCCCCAGTCTGACTCTTTCTATTCCTTTCCTGCCTTTACACAAGCCCTTGTCTCTAGTTCTGCTTTTAGTGAGGTGTCCTGGAACTTAAGCCACACAGCTCATATGAGTAATTTTTACATTCTTCTAAATATGAGCACTTTGCCTCGACATTTTTTTTATTTTTTTATTTTGAGGCAGAGGTCTCACTCTGTTGCCCCAACAGCACAGTGGCATCATAGCTCACAGCAACCTCAAACTGCTGTGCTCAGATGATCCTCATGTGTCAGCCTCCCAGGTAGCTTGGACTACAGGCATGGACAGCTATGTGTAGCCAGTTTTTCTTTTTTTAGTAGAGATGGAGTCTCTCTCTTGGTCAAGTTGGTCTCCAATTCCTGAGCTCAAACAATCCACACACCTTGGCCTCTCAAGTGTGAGGATTACAGGCATGAGCCACAGCATCTGGCCCGATGTGGGCAAATTTAACAGATTTAAATTTAACAGATTTAAAACAAATAACTATAAGGGATGACTTGAATTTTTGTGATGAAATAAGTGGCTGTAGTAGTGGTCTGACTAATAATTCATCTGTGTGTGTGTGTTTCAACAGTGTCTTCGTGTAAGGCAGTCAGTAAAAATTTGTTTAAAACTTTTTTATTGAAGTAGTATTTATGAAAACTTACAATCCGCTATGCACTGTGTCAAATATGGAAGGTAAAGATACAAAAGACATGACCCTCACTTTCAATAATTTTATTGCTTAATGGTAAACATAGTCAAAGAAGCCACAAATTCTAATACAGTGTGATAGATGTGTGCTATGGAATCATTGAGGAAACACGCACATAAGTATCAGAGAGGGTTTGTGAAAGAAAGAGATACTGTGGTAGAGTTGTGAAAGGCAGTGATGATAATAACACTTATTTATTCAGAGTGCATGATGTATTACAAGCTGGTAACAGTCCGCCTGTATAATTTGGCTTACTAATAACAACCCTTTATGATGGAGTCTCTTAACATCTCCTTTGGCAGATGTAGAAAGGGAAACTTAGTTCAAAGGACTTAAATATGAATAAGAATTAGCCAAGTAAAGAAAGAGAATAACAGAGTCAGGTAAAGACTACAAAAAAGTCTCAAAGACTTGAGAAAATTTTGTCACATAGGGTGACTGATGCACCCTAAGGTGCATCTTTAAGTCAGACCTCAGGGGGTAGATTAGATGAGGGGAGAGAGAGAGCAAGAGCCAGATGCTAGAGGGTCACGTGTATACACTGAGCAGCCTGGAAGAGGATGGAAAGCCTCTGGAAGATGTTAACCAGGAGTTGACTTGCTCAGATATATATTTTAGAGGAAAAAAAATCCCCCATTATGAAACACGAAGGTGTAAAACGAGATTCCATGAGTCACAGTTATGTGTTTTTTGCCACCTGTTACCCTATTTTCTCTCTCAGTCTCAAACTGATACTTTATCCATTCCTTTGTGATGCTCAGCTTGGATGGCTGGAAACTATATTTCTTGTTTTCCAGCTGGTTCCCTGTTAGGTTTGCCTGTAGAGAAAAGGAGATGGACGGGTAGGAGGAGTTGAAAGGGGCTTGCTTCTTCCTGCTTCATTCTGTTAGGGCTGTCACTTCAACACCGGCCCTCTACCGGGGCAGAGACCATTTATTACAGTCTCTGGCTGTTGACATTGCTCTCAAAAACCAGATACCTCAGGATGAAAGCAGACACTGAGGCAGAGGCAGCAGATACTCCATGTCCATTTTGTTGTTGTTGCAGTTTGGCCAGGGCTGGGTTTGAACCCGCCACCTTTGGTATATGGGGCCAGTGCCCTACTCACTGAGCCACAGGTGCTGCCCTCCATGTCCATTTGTTATGAAGAAATTTTTTAAAAATCTCTTTTTTTATAGGTTGTTGAGAAAGTTAATTAAATTTGTGGAAACCTAATAGCCAGTTATTTAAAGTAAATACGTCTTATGATGTTTTAATAATTGCACATATAAGTAAAATATTGAACATGTTTATTTACTCCCATATGTATTCATTTACTCAAAACCATTTATTGCAGCCTTTAACGTGCCAGAGCACTTACAATGTGAAGATAAAGCTATTAATAGGAAGTATTCCTCCTCTTGCACAGCTGATGGTTCAGCGCAGAGAAAGACCATAAAACCAATAGACAAATTTATAAATAAAATAAGATACTTTCATATAGGGAGAAGTTTTATCAAAATAATGCAAGAGGGAAATAGGATAAAATGCATATCAGTTGGGCATGCATTTGGTGGCAAGTTACCAAAAATGCAACTAAATCATAAGGACATTTCTGATTTGCTTTGTTAGAATTGGAGGTAATTGGTCTCAGAGATGTTTGGGAAGCTCAGCAACGTCATCAAAATTCATGCTACTGCTAACTTTCAGCTTCGTTATTTTTTTGTGTTGGCCATTTATTCTCATATGTGACCACTTTCTGCTCCCACATTTACAAAAATTACATTATAATATTAGTGTCAAACAGAAATGAAAATGCAGGGACAGAAATATAGGTGGAAGTCTTGGCTACTGGGGGTAGAACCAGTGGGACTAGTTGACGGATGAGGGATGTCTATGAGTTTGTACTTGTACTGTGTTTGAGCATATGCTTTTTTTTTTTTTTTAAATGAGTGTACATACAGAAATCTATTCAAAATTTTATATCTTAAGTTTTTAAATGATTTCACAATACTTAGTTTTAAAAAAAAATAAAGAGCTTGATGCTTTACTTTTTTCTCATAAGGACTACGCAACAGTTGTTGAATTATAGAGAATAAGAGGTATTAATAACCCTTCAAAGATGTAATTATTGCACTACTAGTGGTGACATTCAGCTTTATATGTATGCTGAAGAAATTGGCAAAACCCCAAGTCTGCCAACTCACTTCCATATGGGAGTTATCCACTGTGGGAGGTATGGATATCCCAGCAAAATGACCTTCTGGTCCTGATTATCTGGATAACCTTGGGTATGTAGATTAATAATTTTTGAATGTACTGTCTTTCTGGAAATGGGTATAATTAAACTTGTCACTCAAGGGTACTATATGATTTAATCACTTAATTTTAAGTAAAGCTCTCTGAGATCCTTAAGCAAAGGAGCGTATGCATATCATTATGAAGACACAATATTATAATAGTGTCTTGCTGAGCTCTAGGAAATTACATTGCAGACACCCTTTGTAATACTCACAGAAAGCAACCCTGTAAATGGTAGTATTTATAAAGCATTTCAACATCCATCAAACAAATATGAAGGGCATGTAACAATATTATAGATTGAATCATTAACAAAAATGCCATTCAACATTTGTTTCCAGTAGGGGATAATATTACAACTGTCTAAATACAGGGTGGACATAAAGTTCGTGTGCAATTTACTATGTTAAAATGTTTTAAATTGCACACAAATTTCATGTCCACCCTGTGTGTTATTTATTTAGAAATAGCCTCATGTGCATGAATCACTTAATAGTGATTCATTCGAAAATACAATTAGGAAAATCTAGAACATATCACACTCCTAAATCTTTTGGAGTGAATTCATTTCCAGGCACTTCTAGATAAATTTTTATTTGTATTTGTCTGCACATTCTATGTAGGATTCTAAATACATATCTATAAAACTCAAAATGGAGACATTTAAAGACAAAGTCTATTTTAGGATAGCCTAGCAAACATTTATTTCTTGAAGCACTTGAGAGAAACCTTACCAAGGATAGACAATTCTACCCAAGAAAGGAAAGAAAACACTGGTGAACAGCGATGATTCCTTCCCTCTGCCCTAAACCACATGGCTGCCCTGTATGCTAATAGTATTCATAATGATTCCTACAGGCTTTGAAAGCTTAATAAGCAAGAGTACAACTATATTTTATGTCTATGGTGAGTAAGTAGCTTTGTGTACACAGATGATTACAAATGTATCATTTCCAACCTCTATTTTGAGAGAAAAATATAACTTTTTTCCTGGCAATTTGAAGAGCTATGTTGTATAGTGAATTACAATAAAAAGTTGAAGTACAAAAACATATCTCTTACTAATGCTTCCATGAACCATGCTGTTTCTCAGTGAGTGTTTGACATTTATGTATCTACAGTACAGAGATATTCTATAAGGCTAGACACTGGGGAAAAATATACCCAGTAGGTGTTTCCCATATATTCTCTATTCTGTTTATAAAGAGAAGTGACATAGTTATATTATCTCTTACTGTAGTGATCCAGAAAAATATACATTTACATTAGAACTGCTTGGTATAAAGGTCATCATCTGTGCAAATCAGCCTTGACACTTCTCTCAATTTATTTCTATTGTATACTTTGATAAATGAAATCTAGTATTAGTTATTATTCATTTCATTTTTGCTCAACAGACATTTATAATTGCATCATATACCAAACACTATCTAGGCCCTGAAGATTCAGCAAATTATACCCTTCTGCTCAGAGTGTGCAGTCTTATGGGAAGTAAGATAATTTATCAACTATGCCCTGAAATTTGAATAAATCATCAAGAAAAGTAGTGAAAAAACATCCAGAAATTCAAAAAGATAAAAATAAAAAAATTGTGGTCTCATCTGTTTTTATATTTTTCTAAAACAAAAATATCTCTTTAGCAAAGAAAAAGTAAAAGATGAGCTAGATTGGATCTCTAAACCAAAATGATTTGTGTTGACCCGAGAAAATATTTCCAACAATGTACCATCTCATCAAATTTGGGGCTATTTCTTATCCTTCATATAAACCTCACAATTTTTTGCTGTTGTCTTCCAATTGGCACATGGATAGTTTTTTTTCTGGGCTTTGTTGAATAGCAATTAATTTTTTTTTTTTTTTTTTTTTTTTAATGTGCCAACAAAATTCACGTACAAACTTCCAACTTCACTTCTCAGAAAATCCCAAGTCTGTATTCCCTATGGCAGCAATGTGCTGGGTTCAGTAATGTCTGCAATGCCACATTTCAGAAGATTCCCACTGCTCCCATGACTCCGGACTCCCACTGTCTCCCTAACCTGACTCACTCCACCCAACTACATTTTCTGCGTGGGCCTTAGAGATGCCTGTGTTGGGACCGCTAGTTTATTGGAAACTATCAGTTGTTTGCAGATGCTGTCTCTGGCAAATTCGATCCATGTTGGAGGGTTACATATTCCGATCTTTATTTAGATATTTCTATTTCCTAACTATAGCTAACATTTACTGAGCATCATCAATGCCAAGGATCAATAAACTTTATTTGTAAAGGAAGACAGAGTAAACATCTTAGGCTGTATGGGTCACATGGCTTCTGTCACAACTAGACAACTGTGCAAAGCATCTATAAACAATACTTAAACAATGGGTGCAGTTGTGTTCCAAATTAACGTTTAGTTAATGGATGCTAAAATTTGAATTTTATATAATTTTCATGTGTCGCAAAACCTTATTCTTTTGTTTTCTTTCTAATTGTTTAGACATATAAAAATCATCTGTTAGGGACTCAGTGTTTGTGGTCTCCCAAAACTCATATGTTGAAGCCCTTATCCTTAACATGACTGTATTAGAAGACAGGGCCTTTAGGAGGTAATTAATGATAAATGAGATCATAAGAGTGCAGTCCTAACCTGATAGAATCTCTCTCTTTTTGCAAGCCAGGGAGAAAGCCCTCACTAGGACTTACTTAGCCAGTACCTTGATCTTGGACTTTAACTCCAAGAACTGCAAGACTGACTAAATGTTGTCTAAACAACCTGGTCTATGGTATTTTGTTATGGAAGTACAAGCAAAGACATTCTTAGCTTTCAGGCCATACAAAACAAGTGGTAAGCCGAAGTTGGCCTGAGAGTTTTTAGTTTGTTATCCCCTGATCTATGTGCCACATTCTATTTTCTACTTCAGACAACATTAAAAAAATATATTTTTTTTCATTTTACAATAAGAAAGGTATAGTTCATCTAATACTGTAAGCTTAGTCATTGTTGAGCCAAATCTTAGAGATGGAGAGACAGAGAAAGAGAAAAAGGGAGAAGAGAGAGAGACTGAGTTTTTTTGTTTGTTTGTTTGTTTGTTTGTTTTTTCCTACTACAAACACTGTATCTTTATGTACAAATGCAATGGATATTTTTTAAGGTTAAACTATGCAATCAATGAAATTGTAAAATATTGGTTAAAAGATCGTATGGTCTAAAAGTCCATACTAACAATGTCTGAATTTCTAAACTTTCCCATCCTTTGCCTTGCAGGCAGCATTCCAATTTGTCTAGTTGTTTCCCAGAAGCACAGAGAGAAAAGGCTTTTTAAAATCAAGTGTTTATTTATATCCCTTCTTGGCAACGTTGGCCATGTTAGAATGATGTTCTAAAGAGACAGGCCAGGCACATTGCCTAGTTTGGATTTGATTTTCTGGAGGAAGGAATTCTTCTTATTATTTCAGCCATTGGTAATGCGTGCAAGAGTGCATTGTTAGCATAGGAAGAACTTAATCTCTCATTTGTGGTGTTTTTAGTCATCTCTGAGATTCCTTCAATACTTAAATCTTTCAATACAACTCACTTAAGGATCCATCTCACAGGACACTCAGGAAAGACAATGAACAAAACCCCTGCTGTTCTCGGTGGATACAGCCTTTTAACCAAGAAAACAATTCTTTCTTACATTCCTTTGTCCACTTTGTTGCAAAGAAAGGAGGATAGATTATGAGCCGAACTATTTCACTTATTACTTCAGAACCAATACCAAGTAGCCACTGTTTGGCAGAAAAAGACAGAATTCTTTTTGAAGGCTGCTCTTTTATCATCCGTTGAGCCAGCTGTCCTGTTTATTTCTTGCAGACAATCGGAGAAAATGAATAGCCCACTTTAGCAATGCATCCTCAGCTGTGTTGTTTTAAAAGCTACAGCGGAGGGCTCTCCCTTTCCTCCCCTCCGTCTAAGAACAGAACACCTCTGCTTTTCATGCAAGGCAAGAGCCTTTGCTAATTGCAAAGTTGCCTGGGTTAGCAAGGCTATGAAAGGAGTCAATTGTTTGTCTCAAGTGGTTGTATTTCTTTTAAAGAAATTATTCTTAAAATGCTCTACAAGAAAATGATCGAATAGCTTCTGAAGAGTAGAAGTCCATCTGTGGGTTCAAGTCATGCCTGATTCAAATTAGTCAATGGAAAAGCTGCTTTCAGTAAGACACTTGAAACTAACTTTCCCTAAAGCTTCTCAGATTTATATTAAGTCGGGACTCGAGTGATAGAAGGTGGCGTTCAATTTGAAGTGAATGAAAAATTGAGCAGAATTTGTAGATCATTTTATCGAAACATATCCATGTCGTTAGGGAGGATATTTGTCCAGGATGGCATCATGGGGCTGCAGACCTAACAAAGTGTTGGGAAGACCCAGAAAAGGAAAAGATTGCTCTCAACCTGCCCTAAGACTTTTACTTCCGACAGAAGCTTATCAACAGTGGAAGCAAAAAAGTCACTCACTAAGCAGCCAGAGGCTATCTGCAGTGTCTTCCCTGGCTTTTGTGCTCACTTGAATAACAGTTGTACTGAAATAGCAGCAAATGACAGTGACTGAGTTATAACATCAGTGCCCAGCAAGGCAAAGGTAAGCAGAAGCCACAGCACAGCCAGGGGGAAAACACAAGAGGAGAAAGAGGAGAAAGGGGAGCCCACGTGGAAAGAGTCAACATTAAGAAAAATAATTTCAAATAATAAATACGTAACAAGAAAATGAAGTGCAGTGTGTATGACAAGATCTCATTTGATGCAGATACTATCTTTTATTCATGTTTTATGTAATGTGGTCACGTGCCACATCACAGTGCTTCAGTCAACAACAGATCACATTTACTACAGTGGGTCCATGGGATTATGAAGGAGCTGAAAGCTTCCTATCACCTAGTGACATCGAAGCCATTATAATGTCATCACACAATATGTCCCTCCCGTGTTTGTGGTGATGCTGACGTCAAAAAGCCATATAGAACTAGACAAGTCAGTGTAGGGGACTCAGCACCAGGCTTATTAGGAACAGTCACCAGTTCTTGAGGGAGGCTTTGGGAACGGACAATCTCCTGGCTGGCTTGGAGATAATTTGCAACCTGGAGACAAGCCCTCAAGCAACTGAGTGCTCTAACAAGATAAGCTCGGTGGCTGGTTAGTAAGCAGGTATTGGACTTTGAACATTCATGGTGCATCATGGTAGGAGTCGAGCCTGTGGGGAAAGAGCACATAGCAATCATTAAGCATGTGGTCCTTGTATAGGGCTCCCCACACCTGTTGTATATTATTTCAATAAATAGCCATGGCGGAGGTTCTGAGGCTCTCCTGCACCTATGGGGAGCCTCACCTCTTGCAAGCTTGTACTTTCAATCCCTGCACTGGCTGTTTCCTGTGTGTGGCGCTGGTGTGACATAGTGGCGCTAAGTCCGAGCGTCCCAGGCCGGTCATGATCAGCACACATGACTTGATGCTGATGATAGATGACTGTGCCACTGCTTTATGTATTCACTATATTTTTATTGTTATTTTAGAGCATATTCTAGTTATTAAAAAAAAAGTTAACTACAAAATAGCTTCAGGGAGGTCCTTCGGGAGTTATTGCAGAAGAAGACATTGCTATCACAGGAGATGGCAGCTCCAAGGAGACCTGCTGGTGGGACAGGGTGGAGTGGAAGACGGTGATATTGATGATTCTGACCCTGTGTGGGCCCAGGCTCATGTGTGCATCTGTGTCTCGGTTTTTAACAAAAACATTTAAAAAGTAAATAAAGTAAACATTTTAAAAATAGAAAAAGCCTTATATGATAAGGATACAAGAAAGGAAATATTTTCTACAGCTATGCAATGTATTTGTATTTTAAAATGTTAGTATATAACAGTCAAAAAGTTTAAAAAGTCTTAAATTTTGTGACATAAAAAAGGGACACTAAGCTAAGTTTAATTTCTTCTAGAAGAAATAAATTTATTTTGTGAATGTAGTGTACAACGTTTATAAAGTCTGCAGTGGTGCACAGAACTAACCCAGGCTGTCACATTCACTCACCACTCACTTGGCCAGACCAACTTTCAGTCTGAAAAGCTCCATTTATGGTAAGGGGCCTACACAGGTGTACCATTTTTAATCTTTTATACCATATTTTTACTTTTTTTATAGTTAGGTATGTTTACATGCACACTTACCATTGTGTTACAACCACCTAGAGTATTTAGTATTGTAAAGTGCTTTACAAATTTGCAGCCCAGGAGCAACAGGCTGTAGCAGAAGCCTTGGTGTGGAGTAAACTACACTGTCTACACATGTGTGAGTGCACTGGCTGATGTTTGCACAAAGGAATCTCCTAATGACACATTTCCCAGAATGCACCCTTGTTAAGTGATGCATGACTGCATATACAAATACATTTTACACATTTGTATTGCATAATTATATATTTAAACCAACAACTATTACATAATATAATTAATAAGATTTAAAATATATTTTATTATAAATATTCATGTTTACAATTTAAGATAGGAAGGCTATAGATAGAGCTTTTGCATATAGTATACATCACAGTTTGTTGCTTGTTTTTGCACATGTATTAACATAACATAATCCCCCCTTATGAAGAGAAGTTGGTTGTTCTTAAGGAACAGGAGTGTGGGCTGTGTGTATCGGGGCTCAGCTTAGGGAAAGCAAGTCAGGATGGGATATGGTGGAGAGGGTTGGTGGCTTTTTTTTTTTTTTCTACTTTATAGGTTTATGTATGATTTCTTTTCCAGTTATGTATGATTTTTATCACAAATATAAATCTCTTTTATATCAACAATCTCTCCAAATGTTCAAAAATATGAACAACATGCACTGGTCACTTGCTGCTGTTAATAGAACTCCTGGGAGGGAAGGAAGCTTCACCTAAATCTAACCAGTTTGGGGGCATCAGCTGGAGAAAATGAGAAGAGATGTTTGTCCATATTCACATAAGTCTCAGATAAATACTCTTCATACCAGAAAGACAACTCTCTAAACAATGGTTTGAAAGATGTATTAAATAATTATTATGTATTTCTTAACCTCTATAAACATCTTGAAAGTTATTTCCTTTTTCTATTGGTGCATCTTAAATAATCTTGGATGTATTAAGTTCTAGAAATAAAATTTAAATTAATAAAATTTAAATGTGAGAAAATACAGTGTTTTGCAAAAAAATTCAGTTTTCTTTTAGTTAAGTAAAGTATGGGAGGTGTTTTGTTGCTCTTTTATTTTTATTGTGCTGGATAATTGTCTTTTTGATTTTTGTGCATGTGAGCATATCAGTACATAAACCCACTTCAAACCTGTTAAATTTGAAGTTAAATATTAATGACTTCAAACAATGTAATGGCAAACTCTGGCAGAAAATATCCTTTGAGATTATAGATTAGAATGCTGTAAATTGACTATAAATTCTAAGTCATAATCTCCCATTCCTGTGACTATAATTGACGTAGAGAACATTAAAGGATCTCTTGATATTTGTTGTTAAATTATTGATTCATAGTTTTTCTCAGCTTAATAATTAAAAATATTTCAAATGCCAAACTTAGTTCTGTAGATACTAAGTATTAAACCATTTGGTGATAACTAGACCTTGTTTTGCTGCATTAAAAAAAAATTTCCCACTTAGTCATTTTAGTTATGACTGTGAGGTGTAATTTATCAAAAGCACAATGAGAGGTTATCAAACTCTCATTTCAGTAAAAGAAAGAGGAACATTACCCTCAAGAGATAAATCTTTCATTAAACTTTACAAAGACCTTAAGCAGTCTCTGCCCCATTTATCATTCCTACTCTTTCAGAATGCACCAGCTGCTTGTGTTTAGAAAGCAGCACAGGGCAGGCAGCCAAAATTTGGGTTGATGGCTGGGAGGATGGATGGAACTTCTGTTCCACTTTTTGCATGTTTGTTCATCTTAGAGAAGAATTATAAGTGTTTGGGATTAAATTTTTGTATTGTACTAAACTATTGCATACATGTTAGCATTGTTTTCTGAAATATATTGAAAATTTTATTACCAAAAAGAAAACGTTTTTAAGAAAGAAAAACCCCAGAATTTCTTTTGCATTTTCGTAAAATAATTATCTTGTTTGATGCAAGCATTCTTGTCACATTTAAAATACTAATTTGATATTTCTGTTACTTTGAATACTGTATAGAGTCTTTCATGTTTATAGTCATTCTAAGTTATTTTCAGAAGACCACTAATACTATCTAAAATTATGTTGCTTCACGTATCTGTGTGCTTTGTGTGTGTGTGTGTGTGTGTGTGTGGTTTTTTTCCAGGGCTGGGTTTGAACATCCCTGTGCTTTTTATATTCCTTCCTTTACTCTAGTATATAAGCTCCTTGAGAGCAGTAATTTTATCCTGTCTAGTTCACTGCAGTATTTTGAGCACCTCACAGAATACAGACCATGTAATATGAATTCAATGTATATCATTCAATATATAATTGTATAAATGAAGGAATGCATAAATAAATTAATAAAATGTGTTAAATGTAATAAATACAAAGACTATAAATCTCTAGAGAAGACCAGCATCAGTGGCTCACACCTGTAATCCTAGTACTCTGGGAGGCTGAAGCAGGAGGATTGCTTGAGTTCAGGAGTTCAAGACCAGCCTGAGCAAGAATAAGGTGCTATCTCTACCAAATAATACAAAAATTAGCTGGGCATGGGGGTGTTCACCTGTAGTCCCTGCTACTTGTGAGGCTGAGGCAGGAGGATATCTTGAACCCAAGAGTCTAATGTTGCAATAAGCTATGATGATACAACTGTGCTCTACTGGGGCACCAGAGGGAGAATCTGTCTAAAAAATAAATAATAAAAACCTCAAGAGAAGAAACAGTACAAATTTGAAGGGATTTTATATACAGGGACCATAACATGAAAAATAAATTTTAAGGATCAACAGGAAATTAAATTACATCTTAAAGAATATTAATATATTTATTAATATGTCATTTTTACTTGCTAAAATTATTTTGTAAGCTTTAATTAATTTCCATTTTTGCTATCTATTTTTATTTAACAACTTTATTTAATATATAATTAAATATATATATACACACATACAATGTTAGTGTTGTACTATCACTATTTATATAGTATTTATATTTATGCCTAGTGACCACATTAGGCAGTAAAGTTCAGGACTGAATAGTACAATCTTTGTCCTTGCAGAGGTCATAATTTTATTTTTTGTGGAGGGCAATAAATAAATAAATAGAGGATCACAAATTTTCTCTGATAACACCAGGTAAAGTGTTGTAGGAAGAGGGGGGCATGTGTAGGTCAGGTGTATCAAGGATGGTTTCCTGGATGAAGTGGCATTTCAGCTGAATCAGTAAGGGCAAGTGGGGGTGATTTGGGTGAAGATCTGGAAGTAGAAAGGCATCCAATCCAAAACATTCTTTGCAAAATTCAGGCAGGAAATGAAAGATGAGTGTGAAGTGGGAATGGAAAGAAGAGAGGAAAGAGATGTAGCTTGAAAAGTAGAGAACTTTGCACGCTCTGGCTAAACTGAGGATCATGGTGAGTCCCTGAGGATTTTAAATAGGGAGTAACATTTATTTTTCATTGGCTCATTTGTCCAAAATGAAGTTATTAAATTACAAGTCTGTTCTGTACTGATCACTGTGAAAGATGCTGGATATGCCCAGAAAAATAATATGTAATCCTGACAGTTGGAGACTTACAGACTTAGAAAAATATAGTAAATTGTTAGCTGCATAAACGAGTGTAGTGAAACAGTTGAGAAACACATGAAGATTCTCCAACAACATTTGCATTTTAGAAATATCATCCTAAGAATACTCCCAAAATCATTTCATGAATCTAGCATTACATTGATACCAAAGTAAGACAAGAAACACCACAAGAAAATCAAATTATCAGCCAATATCCCTTATAAACCTAGATAGGAAAATCCTCAATAAAATGCTAGCAAATTAAATGCAGCAGCACTTTAAAAGGATCATACATCATCACCAAGTGGGATTTATCCTTGAGATGCAAAGATGATTCAAAAATATGAAAATCAATAAATGTGATACAGCATACTAACAGAATACAGGGCAAAACCCATATGATAATCCCAATAGATGCAGAAAAGGTGTTTGACAAAATTCTATATCATTTTATGATAAAATACCTCAACAAATTAAGCTTAGAAGGAATGTACTTCAACATAATAAAAGCCATATATAATAAACTAATCTCTAGTATCCTGCTCAATAGCAAAAAACTGAATGTTTTTCCTCTAAGACTTAGAACTAGGTAAAGGTGTCCACTTTCACCACTCATAGTCGAAGTATTACTGAACTAGCTTGAACAATTAGATAAGAAGAAGAAATATGGAATATATCTAACAAAGGACATGAAAGATCTCTATAAAGAGAACTATGAAATCCTGAGAAAAGAAATAGCCAAAGATGTTAACAAAAGGATGAACATACCGTGCTCATGGCTGGGAAGAATTAGAATTGATAAGATGCCCATAGTACCCACAGTGATATACAGATTTAATGCAATCCCTATCAAAGCACCAGTGTCATCCTTTGAAGAACTTGAAAAAATAGTTCTTTGTTTCATATGGAACCAGAAGAAACCCTGAATAGCCAATGCAGTTTTTAGAAATAAGAACAAATCTGGAGGCATCATGTTGTTAGAATTCAGGGTATAAGTCTACAGTGATCAAAACAGCATGATACTGGCACAAAAATAGAGATATAGATCTATGGAATAGAATAGAGAACCTCAAGATGAACCCAGCCACATAATACCATTTGATCTTTGATAACCCAAACAAAAGCATACACTCAGGAAAAGAATCCCTATGTAACAAATGGTGCTGGGAGAACTGGTTAGTTACATGTAGAACGCTGAAATTTGACCCACGCCTCTCACCGGTGACAAAAATTAATTCTCTATGGATAAAATATTTAACTGTAATATACAAAACAATAAAAATTCTAGAAGAAACTGTGAGAAAAACTCTTGATAAATCGGCCTGGGAAAATATTTTATGGAGAAGAATCTCTTGGTGATTGCAGCAATACCAAAAATAAATAAATGGGACACGATCAAGCTAAAAAGCTTCTGCACAGCTTTTTAGCAAATGGCCAGCCTTCAGAATGGGAGAAGATATTTGCATGCTATGAATTGGACAAAGGCCTGTTAACTAAAATCTACAGAGAACTCAAATTAGTCAACAAGGAAAAAAAAAACAAAAAAAAAAAACGAAAGACAACAAGTGCTTTGTTGGTGGCAATGTGAACTTTAACGACAATTATGGAAAACACTATGAGGTTTCTCAAAAAACTGGAATAAAACTACCTTATGGATCCAACAATAACACTTCTGACCATATACTCAATGAAAATAAAATTGCTATCTTGAATCCCATGTTTATTGTGGCATTATTCACAGTAGATAAGATAAGGAAACATACTCTGTCAACAGATCTCTCTCTGTCTCTCTTTTTCTCTTTCATACACACACTCACAGTAGAATATTATTTAGCCTTAAAAAAAAAAAAATTCTGGTATTTGCAACAACATGGGTAAACCTGGAAGTTACTATGCTAACTGAAATAAACCAGACCCAGAAAGAATGTGGGGCTGGGGAAAATGGGGAGATATTGACCAAAGGCTCAAAACTTTTAGTTATATATAAGATGAATAAGTTCTGGACACCTAGGGTACAGTATGGTGACTATAGCCAATAATAACGTATTATATACTTGAAATTTACAAAGAGAGATCCCAACTATTCTCTACACACACACAAAAGATAACTATGATAGGTGATAGATATGTTAATGAGCTTGACTGTGGTAATGTATACATATATAAAAACATTATGCTGTACCCTTTAAACATACACAATTTTTAATGTGTCAGTCATGCCTCAATAGAGCTGGAGAGAAATAAAAGACAGTAACAATAACAAAACAGTAAAATGGAAAATAAATTGGTAAATTTATCAACATACACTACATGGCAATGAGAATTATAACTATAACTATACCACAAAATATTAACTATACCCTAAAAATTATAACTATATCCCAAAATATTAAATTTCACAAAAATAATATGGGGAAAATATTAAAGACACGAAAGAGTAACATGATTCCATTTACACAGTGGTTGAAACAGACAAGATTAATGTACACTGTCAGAGCTGAGGATGGTAGTCAATTTTAGGATAGATAGTGCCTTAAAGGGGAATTAGTGGGATTTCTGGTTGCTGTATTTTCTAATGTGCTAGTTACATAATATATTCACCGTCTTATGAAAATTCCTCCAGATGTCTATAACAATTTGGGCACGTTTCTGTGTGGCATGGATGATGGCTATAGCCACAGTGGTGAAATGCTCTTCCAGGCCTCAAGCACTCTGTCCTTGCATTGGCAGTGGCTGTGTGAGCTGGTATCCAAGCCAGCAGATGACAGTTGTTAGGTAGAAGCCAGTTAAGGTAGTATTAGTAGGGTATTTATGCCCAATCTCAGTCCCCTGGGAAGAACACTTGGGTGTCCCATGAAATGAATTAGGCAGTGGACTCTTCCAGGACCCTGGAGCTCACATTCTATCTCAGGTGGAGGAGAAGCCAGGTGGAGATGGACTGAGGCCCCCATTGGTGAGTGTCTGCTCAGCTGTGGTGAGTAGGAGTGAGCTGATCCTTCTGGTACTGGTGGAATGTTTGGGTGAGGGCCAAGTGATAGCATGCTTAGATCTCACCACCGAGAAGGTTGTGCTGCTCCTGTCAACCACAGCCTCTTCCAACAGGTCAAGGTCCTTACATCCCTCCCACTCATCAGTACCCACAGGACTTGCTCCCCTATCCCAGCTCTCACTGCCAAGCCAACTATTCTAGTTGACCTGGGACTTCACACTATCCCACAGCCAGATCAAGACCAAGCCTCCATTGAAGCTCTTATCCTCTTCAGGTCTGGAAGTGGTGCCCAGTTCCAGTGCTGGTAGCTGCAAATGACCCCAAACTCACTTCTCCATCCTAGCTGCAGGAGCTCACAACAGCTCATGCTTCAGTTTCACAAGCAGCAGCCTGAGTTTCCCTGGTTACTAGAAGTGGTAGTGGTGCTAAGGCTTCCCAGGTCCATGGACAGTCTTTGAAAAGCTGGGAATGAGAATGATGCTTTTCTATATAGCTGCTTAGATTTTTCAGGAAGGGCGTCCCAGAGGGTTCCATCCCTGATCAGTTCATTCTCGCAGTCACCTGACCACTCTGTAAGTTAGATTCAAGGTCTAGAAGGGTCACAGTTCACTTCTCTAGCCTAGGTTTTATAATTTTATAATTCTGCAGTAGGAAAGTCAACTACAGAAAGGCTCTTACTCACTCTTTCCTACATTAGGGCGTCACTCCTGGTTCCCAGCTGGCTCTGGCCACACAGGTTCCTGTTTTCCTGCTCCTTTCTTGTTTTTGGAGTTTTCTGTTGCTTTTCTATTGTATGTCCATGGTTTCCACATGGATAATTTATTCAGTGAGAAAATCTACACACTATTTTGGTTCTTCCAAGTGGATAAGGCAGGCTTGAAGTGCTTCTAATAAGCCATCTTGAAAAGACAAACCCTACCAATTTCTTTTGAGAAGTTTAGTTTCAAAGGAAAATACCCACACCACACACATTTTTTTTCTTAGCATTTGGAAACTCATAGCAGGGATGATTATTACCTACTGTCACTACTACTATTATTCATCACTACAACCACTGATTCTAAAACTACTACTATTACTAATGCAATATTTATATAAAAGCAGAAACTATCATTTATTGCAGTTTTTATGAAACATCCATTTTACGATCACTTTATAAACATTTTATTTATCTCTCATAGTCTTTGAATGAGCTAGATATTAATCTCTGAGGAAGTTTAAGAATCTGAACCTCAGAACGGTCGACTCATACACATAAGATCACATAGCCAGTAATTCCTGCCACTTCCAACTGAGTCCAAACACAATACTCTAAAATTTTCTTTAAGAGAGGACATCAAATTACTACTCCAACCCAAACATGCACACACATACACTCGCACACAGAGTCATCCACCCGGACGACTTGGGGCAGTCAAGTGCCTCTCGTTCTCCACTGAAGGTCATTTACTGAGTAATGAAATAATAAGAAAATCTAATTTGCTTTGTTTTATTTTGAATATTATCATAAGATCCGCTGTCTCTCTTCTTTCTTTCTTTTTTTTTTTTATTATAGATAAAAATATGCACCATAGATGTGGCCCAACCCATCACCCTCCTTCCACCCAAATCTCCCCCCTCCCTTCCCCTTCCTTGGTCCTTTCCTCATAGTCTTGTGGTATAGTTGGGTTATAGCCT
>CAUYPK010163169.1:0-13394 GCA_963574355.1 Loris lydekkerianus | reverse complement strand
ATGTGGAGAGAAAGGAACACTTTTACACTGCTAGTGGGACTGCAAACTAATACAACCTTTTCGGAAGGAAGTATGGAGAACCCTCAAAGAACTCAAGCGAGACCTCCCATTTGATCCTGCAATCCCATTACTGGGAATCTACCCAGAAAAAAATCCTTTTATCATAAGGACACTTGCACTAGACTGTTTATCACAGCTCAATTTACAATCATCAAAATGTGAAAGCAGCCTAAATGCCCACCAACCCAAGAATGGATTAACAATTGGTATATGTATGCCATGGAATATTAGTCATTAAAAAAGATGGAGATTTACATTCCTTTGTATTAACCTGGATGGAAGTGAAACACATTATTCTTAGTAAGCATCACAAGAATGGAGGAGCATGAATCCTATGTACTCAATTCTCATATGAGGACAATTAATGACCTAGTACAGAGTGGGTGGTGGGGGAAGGAGAGAGCAGAGAGAGAGAGAGGGAAGGAGGGAGGGGGTGGGGGTCTCAGTGTGTGACACACCTTTTGGAGGCAAGACACAATTATAAGACGGACTCTACCTAACACATGCAAATGTAATCAGTGTAATCTGGTTTCTTATACCCTCAATGAATCCCCAGCAATTAAAAAATATATATATATGATAGTTGGAGCTGACATTTTGTCAACCAGTCACAAGAAGACACAAGCCACCATGCCAAGGATGGCAAGGCAGAAAATGGAAATATCCAGGGTCCTTGATAACGTTGTTGAACTGCTAAATTAATCATTCCCTAAAACAATTTACACCTGCATTTCTGATTGTGTGACCTAATCAGTTTTCCTTTTGGCATAAAGCAAATTTACCCACACTTCTGTTACTTGTAGTCAATAGTTGCTCATTCTTTCTAACCTACCTATGTTTCCTAAGTAGTACATTTCTAACACACTGATCATTTCTAATGTAATAATAAACCTGTATCAGCTAATGCTAATTATTTTTAAAACACTAAGATGTTATTTGGAAACTGTTGCTGAAAGAATGAAACACAGCATGTCAACTTTCCTCAACATTCACAACTGAATTGATTACACACTTCTTGGCTACTTACTTCTCCTCACTCATGACTTCCCACAGAAAACTCTATAGCAAAATAACCCAGAAGAAATTGGAGAAAGAAATCTTGACATCATATTCCTAACTCAAACTATTCTTACCATATGATGAAATTGGATCTTGCTATTGGCAAACATGAAGTTATGAATATTAGAAATTGATCTATAAGTCATTATGCATAAAATAAAATTAGAGATTAGTACTCTAAGACATTGAAAAAAGGACTGGAACTAAGAGAACACAAGAGGGAAGAGAGATATTGATGCCAAATAAGTATAATTGATAGACTGAGAAATTAGGTTGGGTTTTTATTCCCTGTCAATCCTCCTTCTATACCCAACCATTAACTGTGTTTGTGGAAAATAAAAATCCAAAGATGCCCTTGTTCCCTCTCAATCCAGCTCAGGTACAGCTCAGCTGTAAAGGTATATTTATTTGCCTTCCATCCGTCTGCTGCAAAACACACTGTAATCTCCAGGTGAAGTGCAATTGAATTTGCTGGACAAAAGGGAAATGTGGGAGGCTGAAGTTTTGCTTATTTCCTCAAACGTAAAGCCATATTGTGCAACCTTCAAGGATAACATCTTTATTTTGATGCTTGCTGAGTCTCCTTCAAATCCCCAAAGTTGTTTTCAAATAGCTAAAACACAAATTGTTTCAAATTAGTTCTCCTTCAGTTCTCTTATCTCTAGCACTGTTCTCTTTCCTAACAGAGCTTACAGAAATACAAGTGCCACAGCAGTATTAGAAACCATAGTTCTTCAAATAGAATGTTTGTAGGAGGAGATAGTAATAGTTAGGACACTGTTTTTTAACATTAGTCACACATTATAATCACTTAGGGTGCTTTTTAAGAACCACACTAGACTGGTACTTATGCTAACCCAGTAAAATCAGAATCTCACTGGAGGTGGGGTCCAGGCAGTAGTATTTTTAAATAGATTCCCCAGCTGATTTTAATGTGTACCCATGGTTCATTAAGTAACAATTAGATTTGGCTGCATATAACAGAAAAAAATGGCAATGTCTTAAGATAGAAGTGATTTTTTTCTCTCTTTCATATTAATAAGAGGTGTTTTTTGTTTTTTTCTAAATCTGCATGAAGTGCAGCTACTGAATCACTCAGGACTTGAGCTTGTTTTGCTTCCTGCTCTATGATCCTCACACATCCTCACATTCTCTATTTCCAAGATCGCTGCATGGTCCAAGATGCCTGCTGGAACTCCAGCCATCATATCAGAGACCAGAAGAAAGAATAAAAAAGAAAGAAACAGAAGAAGTCTAACTTTCTAGAAGGACCCAGTTCAATAGCCTTTCTGGAATTTCCCACAACACTTTTACTGACCTCTTACTGGCTAGAATTTAAACACTAGTTTAAACACTGGCTAGTGATCACTCTTGGCTGCAAAGGAGGCTGGGAAGTATTTCCTATAACTGAGCTAAAGTTCTGTGGCTAAAGAAGTTGAAAATGGAATTTGAGAAGGCAGCTGCTAGTAACTGCCACAGATGAAAAAAACAACATAGTTCAGTTTCTCTATTCAAATCTATACTCTTTTACTTAAAGCATCCTCATTTTTATATGTGTTTCATGTTACTATTGGCCTTAGAGGACAAGTGTATAACATGAAGCATGAAGTACTCATTACCTTCTGCCATGGGTGAATAAACTATAGACACTGAACCACATTCACTAGCAGACTCTCTTATCTAGAAGCTCATAATGAATTTAGCTTCAAAGATTGGGCTTAGAATCCAGGGATCTGTATTTATGCACAGTACCCATGACCTTCTGGACAAAGGACATAACAAGACAGGAGGTCTTTTTAAACAAAACCCTAAGCCAAGAATAGAGACAGAGGTTCTTCTACCTCATACTGAGTGACAGGTACACAAACAAGTTGCCCCCCTTGCATTGTAAACTATCCAATTTTCTTACATCTCTTTGACTCTGAGGTCATTCTTCTAGACTCTCTGTGTGATCAATCTGGTAAAGCAAGATGCTTTTTGACATAGCAGGCAGAGCCAAAGTAGGTAAATATAAACTTCCTGTTTAATGTCCCACTACCTCCTTTCTACAGCTTGTCCTGAAACTCCTCTCACTTCCCCCATACATATTTGGGCCCCCAATAATCTCATGCTGCCCATGCTAAGGGCCTTCGGTCATAACATTCCTGTTGCAAAGTGTCTGACTTCCAAGTCCCCTCCCCCAAACCCCCACTCTAGAGGACACACACTTATTGCCTCAGGGAAATGGTGGTAATGTCAGTAAGGTAAACTAAAGAAAACAACCAGCCCCTTCTAGTTAATGCTTGGTAAAAAATGTGCATCTATCCAATACTCCTTTAATGGGCCTATTGATGCTCTTCCAAAATTCTAATGTTGAAATCCTAACCCCAGTACCTCAGAATGTGACTGTATTTGAAGATGTGGTCTTTAAAGAGGTAGTCTGTACCCCTGCTCTGATGTGATGAGAAAGGTACTCTACTTCTGTGATCTTCCTTCTAAAAGCCCAGAACCTCAGTCTAACCATGAGAAAACAGCAGACAAATCCCAATAGAGGTGCATTCTAAAAAGGCTCTAAAAGTACTCCTTAAAACTGTCAAGGTCATCAAAAACAAGGAAAGTCTGAGAAACTCAGCCAAGGAGAGATGATGACTAAATGTAATATGGTATCCTGGATGGAATTCTGGAACAGAAATGGGTATTAGGCAAAAACCAAAGAACTCTGAATAAAGCATGTACTTCAGTTAATTAAAAAATGATAAATATACCAGAGCTGGTGGAGAATGTTGATAATGGCAGAGGCTATGCTTGTGTGGGATCCAGGGTATATGGGGTACTCTGTACTTTCCTCTCAATTTTGCTCTAATAGTTGCTCTAGTAGTCTTGAAAATGAAAAATAATTCTAATAATTTATAGACCAGATGTCTCTTACAGAATTTCAATAAGAAAAGCTCATTTCTTCACTATCTGTAAAGACTCCCAGGCATGGCTGAAGTCCCGCACATGCTCACAAGCCAGGCAGGAGGAGAGGTTACCACAGTGCACAGCCAGAATGGAAACGAGCCCCATGGAGTTCTAGAGAGTGTCAGTACCAGATGTAAAGAGCACCATGCAAAAAGAAGTCTCCTGAGAAAGCCAGGCCCCCACTTTAGTGACATTCTCTTGATGAATTCACTTCTGCCCAGGGTCAGCTCTCAGCCTCACAGGCTCAGCAATTATTAGTCAAACTCATTGATCCAGACTCACACACCTAATAGAAATCAGTGAGTATGATACCAAAAAACAGGATGCCACATGTTAGGCAAACTCCACTTGCCAGGCTTGGGGGAGTGTGGCCTCAGAGTCAGCACTTCTAACAAGCTCCCAGCTGATGCGAATGCAGCTGGTCCATGGACCACACTTTAAATAGGGAGAGCCCAGACAAGCTCCGTGGGAAACCCAACTATCCAAGTTTATTGGTAAGCTGAATGTGAATTAGATCAAGGAGAAGTTAAGCATGTGACTGCTTAATGGATCAGGTTTTGGCTGCCTGATGCATCCACCTCCACACGGAGATCAGCCCACTATTAGCCGTCAGTGACTTCAGAGCCTTGGTTTAACAGCCCTGAGAACACAGCCAGCCCACGCTGAACCTGCTCAACCAGTCAACTGTGTCCTGCAGCAAATTTACCTGGTTTCATTATCTGATGTGTTACATTCATGTGACTGTGCAAAAAACCAAAAAGAACTCTCATAAATTTCTGCCAAGGTAAATCAACATATATTAAAAATGAGGCAACTACTTCGAAACACTAAATCTCTCAATCAAAAGAGAAAATGATGAACTTACCTACAGTACATGAATAAGCTTCTAACAGATTGGTGTAGAAGGGAAGGAAGGATTGTAATGATTCAGTGTGTTCCATTCAGCTGTCACAGGTGCCCAGTAAGGGCAAACATCGGTCAGCCCATAGTTCTCCAAGTCCAGCATACAGAAGAATCATGTGGCAAGTCTGTTTCAAATGTAGATTCCAGACTCACTCCCCTTCCTCCCACCCTCACCCTACCTATCCTACCAGAGTCCAATTCATCAAGTTGGGGCTTATGAAAATGCATTTTTAACATGCACCCCGAATATGAAAAATGCTGACATTAAGTGTGAGTGTGTGTATGTGTACGTGTGTTTTCAATGCTGGTTCACATTATCTGAATTCTCAAATATCTGAGAAGATCTTAGGGAAAAAAAAAAGAGTCCTCACACTTGTATGCCAAAACCCCCCAAACAAATAAAAACATCCAGTGAGAACAACCAAGGCATTAGACATGGTCTTAAAACTTTCCAGGTGTTCAGTGTTTGTCTAGATTGTGAGACATCAGATTCCAAGGTCCCTCCCTGAAGATTCTGATTCAGTAGGTCTGGAGCAAGGCCTCAGTTTGTTTCTTACAAGTATCCCAGGTGATTCTTATGATGAGGTTTGAAAAAATATGTCTGTCTTATTTAACTGAATCAGAAACTCCCATCCCCAGCAAGGGTAGCATCAGTTTTGGAACCCCACATGCCACAAATTTAACTCCACCTGACCTGGGTTTTCCCAAAGAAAGAGAGAGGGAACTCACTAACTTAATGCTGCATAGCAATGAATGCACACTGCTTTATAAAACTGTAACCTCTACAGCCCTGCTTTTATTACTAATACTATATAGAACAGGATATTTCTCCAAGATTTAATATTTGCTTACGACTGTGTACCAGCCACATGGTCTTTTAAGCACTTAATATATAGCTAATTTAATGTTTACAATAATGTTATGAATAGGATTATTTTTAGTGCTAATCTACAGGTGGGGAAACCAAGGCACAGGAGTTAAGCAAATTGATTAAGTTACCCAAAGTCACTGAGAGGATGAATTTGAACCCAAACTGTGGATGGACCAAGGTCCACTCTCCTAACCACAACATTATAATGCTCACCAAGCAAAAGCTGAAGAGCCTGCTCGTACATAGTTTACTGCCAAAGAAAACCAAAACAGAACAAACAAAAAAACCACAGAGGATCAAGCAAACTAGTGTTTATTGCATCCCTACCATGTGTACCAAATGCTGGGCTTGGAGCTTTATGTATATTATTTCACTTAATCTGAGTGTCAGATAAAATACCATTGTCATGGACATACTATACTGCCTTACTGAGGGATGGAAAGAATCAAATTGTCATCAAGCACTAGGTAAGAAACAAAGAAAGCACCCAGAGAAAGCTTCCTAGTGGATTTGGCAGGCTGGAGCCTGAGAATTGAGCTGGTTGTGGGGGTGTATGTTAGGGCCAGAGGAGGCTGGGCAGAGGGTGACTATGGCTGGCTGTGGACGGATACCTAAAAGAGAGAGCTGGGGAGATCTCTAGCTCAGAGAAAGGATGGCTGCTTGAAGTCTCAGAGTGGAACAGGAGTTTCATTCAGACATACTGTTTCTCAGGGCACATCTCAAGTCAGGATGGTGGAGTTCCATCTGCTCTGAAGAATGACAGAACACAACACTGCCTCTAAAGAGAATGGGGTCTCTCTGACTTGTGCAGGGAAGCACAAAAGCAATTTCTTTGTCCTGCCTTAGGTGTCTTCCTAAATAGTGTTCAGGAGAGAGAGAAAGGCTGCAAACCCATGGCCTTTCTCCCAGGGCTTTAAGCATTTGGCCAAGGGCCTGGAAAGACTTGTCTTTAGGGAAAACAACAGTGAGAGGCTGCTTTTTCCTATCTCCATCTGTGTAGGGCCATCACATGATGTCACTCCCAAATAATACATCTAAGAAAAGCAACACTCCAGTTCAGCCTCAGGAAATTTTCCTGGCCTACAAGGTTCCAGGGGCCAGTGCTCTTTACCAGGCTATGGGGCACACACTGAGGCCTTAACAGTATTAGAACTCTATGCCTACCAGCTCAAAGGAAAGGTATAAAAGAAACCAGGACTAGATGCACAAAGACAAGTTCCAAAGAAGGTGAGGAAGGGAAAAATCTTAGTATATTCAGGTGACTATAACAGCACACTATAGACTGGTTAGCTTATAAACAGCAGAAATTTATTTCACACAGTTCTGGAGACTGGGAAGTCCAAGATCAAGCCAGGTCCAGTGTCTGGTGAGGCCCCACTTTCTGTCACATAGACAATGACTCCTTGCTTGTGTCTACACATAGCAGAAGGGAGAAGAAAGGTCTCTGAGATCTCTTTTATAAGGGCACTAATCCCATCCCAAAGGCCTAACCTCCCAATACCATCACCTTGAGATTTAAGACCACAGCAGTATGATTTTGGGGAGAACACAAAAATTCAGCTCATAGCGAACAGTCTAGACAGACTGGCAAAGAACCTGGATCAGCAGCATGAATGTTCAGGATTGTATAACTCTGATTCTAGAAAATGTAAACCATTGGGTCTTTTCATGTGGGCCAGGAACAGCTATGAGCCCAAAAGCATTAACCAGAACTAGAAGACAGGCAAAATTCCTACCTTTAACCAAAACGAAGATGGAGATACTAGACATGTATCCCCTTGTGAGGCCAAGAGCATGTGAGTTAAGTAAGTGTGAGTAACAGCATCACAGGAGTGAGGGCAGCAGATAAGGAGGCAATGTGTAGTCATGCCTAAGCAATGATTTTCACTGACAGCAATAACAAATATTGAAAATCATTCCCTACTTCATTCTTTTTTCATTGATCTCCTAACAGAATTTATCTGTAAGTATGCAAAACAATCATTATCAAAAATATTCTTTAAGCCTGTTTAAAGCATATTGAAGACTTTATTATTTTTCAAACCTTCACTATGTGTTTTATATACGATGAGCATGTAGGGCTGAGTAGACCAGGCAACCCAAATAAAGATTTTTTTTATTTCCTCCATTCAAGAAATAGTAGTGGGCATCATTTATAATTTAACATTGCTTCAAGGCAGACTGCACTCACATTTTTCATCTTTGGTACAATCTACTTAAAATCCATACCTATTACTTTTCCTTTGTACCTTATAAAGTCATAATATCCTTTTTGTGCTACACTAATAATGACTTCTCTGTCAGCAAACCTACTATACTTCAAAAGCAAGCAATAACTCCAAATGTTTAGTTTATTCTCATGCTATGGCAACTCCATAGCAAATGGAAAACATGCTTATTATCTCTGAGAATTATCTGACCTACATCTATGAGTGATAAACCTGGTGAATTCTCTAAAAAACATGCTCTGGAAAACACTTACCAGCTTAAGGAAATTAAATTAACCTTTCCCCAAACTGGGCAAATTCCCAAAGAGCAAACAGCACATGGTATCATAAAGATCTATTATATTTGTTTATGGCCATCACTATTTGTTCACTACTGTGCCTAATACACTTGCATGGAACATAACAAATGTTCCATAAACATTTATGAAAAGAATAGAAGTTGCCTAAGGTAAACCTGTGTTTGTGAAACATCCTTGTCTGATGCCATAAAGAAAATAAAGGAATTTGATTAGACTTTCAAACACCTACATGTCTTTTTTTTTTTTTAATATAAGGTCTCTATCACCTGGGAAAAGTGCCATGGCATCAGCCTAGCTCACAGCAACTTCAAAGTCTTGGGCTCAACCGATCCTCTTGCCTCAGCCTCCCAAGTAACTGGGACTACAGATGTCCGCCACAATGCCTGGCTAGTTTTTCTATTTTTAGTAGAGACAGGGTCTCACTCTTGCTCAGGTTGGTCTTGAACTCCTGAGCTCAGGCAATCTACCTGCCTTGGCCTCCCAGAGTGCTAGGATTACAGGCGTGAGCCACCATGCCCAACTCTACATGTCCTTTTCATTTATATGTCTTACTTAGTTGAAAGGAAGACTTATAAGTGAGACCCATCTAAGAAACCTGGGAGAGTAGTATTAGTGTTACAACAGAGCATCACTGTGGCATCATGTACCAGTGGCAGTTTCCTAGGAAACTTGTTGGCCTTCCTAAGACTCCTCATCTGTATAGCAGACTTTTGTAACAAATAGCAGAGCTTCAGCCATCCACAGAAGCCAGGCTTCAGTCAATCACAAGCAGCCAACTGACCAGACCACCTCCAAATAAGGCCAACACTGGTTAGAACCAATTCAGCTGTCTCTGTACCTCATTTTTGTTTTCTGTCCATAAAAGCAGGCCGCTTGACCTCAGTATAGACCAGAGTTCTCTGAATTTCTTTTGGTTTTGAGGACTGTCCCATTCATGAATCATTCATTGCTCTATTAAATTCTGCTAAATTTAATTTGTCTGAAGTTTTTCTTTTAACATAACCTTCCTAGACCTCAGTTTCTGAATCTATAAAAAGTTGATAATGATAACAATGCTTAACTTTATAAATATGTTGTGAGACTTAAATTGGTTTTACATGGGGATTAAATGAATTTAAGGAAAGCACTTGATAAACTGTTGAAATGTGATATGTGTTAACTTAATTGGGAGAGGTAATTCTTGGGAGAGGTAATATGTTTTTCTCAAAGTTACCACAGAAATATCTACCAAAAAAATAAGTGAAATTTAAAGGACAGAAGAGAAAGTCAAATTTGATAGAAAGTCTAAACTTAAATGTCACTTAAAAATAAATTCCAGGCTACTTAAGATTTGCATTTTTAAGCTTTATGAAGCAAATTTGTAACCAAATCCACAGAAATAGTGTGCTGAGACTGCCAGTGGGCATAATTTAAGAATCTCTATAGAAAGGGAAAACAGCTTTTAACATAGCACATTCTACTAGAGCAAAAAACAGCCAGGCGTTGTGGTGGGCACCTGTAGCCCCAGCTACTTGGGAGGCTGAGCCAAGAGAATCACTTAAGCCTAGGAGTTGAAGGTTGCTGTGAGCTGTGTGATGCCAGGGCACTCTACCAAGGGCGATAAGTAATACACTGTCTCTACAAAAAAAAAAAAAAGGAAGAAAGAAAAATGGTGAAAAATCAAAATTATTTAACTGCTTTTTTTCCATTTATAAAAGTTTAAACAACCTCTTCCCTTCAAATATTAAAAGTGTATGATTTTCCAGAGCCCATATGAGCTTCATCTGAAGAGTATGGAAGGAATGAAAGATGTTTCAGTCATTCAATCCTTACGATTTATGTTCCTACTCAGAGAATAGAAGAGCAGAGGAGGTCCAAGAGCCTCGTCAACTCCCTTGTTTTATAGAGAAAGAAACTCACAAAAAGGCAAGTTAAATGTCTTTCCCAGCTCTCATATTCACTCATTAAAAATAATGAATTAAAAATAGATAACAGAATCTGTTTTCCTTTAATGTGGAAAGTTCTTTAAGGAAAAAAAATTTTCCTCCTTAGCCCAAAGGAATTAAATACACTCCATTAATGGGTTAATAAATAGCCCAAATCATCTTCTCAGGATCTTTATCAGAGACCTGTAAAGCTCCTTAATATTTCAGGGCTTTACAATAGGGAAAGAAGAGGTCAAACTCTATCTGTTTGCCAACAATATGATCTTGTATCTAGAAAACCCTAAAGACTCCACCAAAAGACTCCTACAATTGATAAATTCAGCAAACCCTCAGGTTACAAAACTGATCTATATAAATCAGTAGCATTTATATGTACCAATGACGGTCAAGCTCATTTACAATGGCTGCAAAGAAGATAAAATACCTAGGAATGTATTTAAGCAAGGAGGTGAAAGATCTTGATAAGGAGAACTACAAAATACTAATGAAAGAAATCACAAATGACAAAAAGAAATGGAAAAATACCCCATGCTTATGGAATCAATATTGTTAAAATGTCCATATTGCCCAATGTGATTAATAGATACAATGAAATTCCCATTAAAATATTAATGTCATATTTCGCAGATCTAGAAAAAATAATCCTGAACTTCACATGGAACCCAAAGCGTCTGAATAGCCAAAGCAATCCTAAGTGTAAAAATAAACCTAGAGGCATCACATTACCTAACTTCAAATTATACAAGGCTATAGTCACTAAAACAGAATGGTACCATTATAAAGGTAGACACATAGACCCATAGAACAGGAGAGAACCCAGAAGTGAAACTATATCGCTATGGCCAACTGATTTTTGACAAAGCAGACAAAACATACATTGTGGAAAGGATGCCTTAGTCAATAAATGGTGCTGGGATAACTGGATAGCCACATGCAGAAGAATGAAAGTTCATTCCTGTCTCTCATAATATGCAAAAATTAACTCAAGATAGATTAAAGACTTAAATGTAAGACTTAAAACCATAAAAATTCTAGTAGAGAAAGTAGGAAAATTTCTTCTGGACATTGGCCCAAACAAAGAATTTCTGAGTAAGACCCCGGTGGCAAATAAAACAACAAGAAAAATACATAAATGGTACTTAATTAAATTAAAACATTTCTGCACAGCAAGAAAAATAATCAACAGAATAAAGAGACAACCTACAGAATGAAAAAAATATTTTCAAACTATACATCCAACAAAGGACTAATGCCCAGAACCTAAAAAGAACTCAAATCAGCAAGAAAAAAACAACCCCATCACAAGTGAATAAAAGACATGAACAGAGTTTTTCCAAAAGAAGATAGACAAGGTCCAACAGACCTATGAAAAATTGGCCAATATCACTAATCATCAGGAAAACAGAAAATTAAAACTTTACAGTGAAGTAACAGCTTACCTCTTTTATATGGCCATCATTTAAAAAAATCAAAACACAATAGATTTTGGTGTGAATGCAGTGAAAAAGGAACACTTATACCTTGTTGGTATAAGTAAATAAGTTGAGATTGTAAATAGTACAACCTTTGTGGAAAACAGTATGACAGTATGGAGCTTCCTCAAAGAACTAAAAGGAAACATAGCATGCAATCCATATATCAAAAAGACACCTGTACCTGATGTTTATCACAGCACAATTCCAAATTGCAAAGATATAGAATCAACTTATATGCCCATCAGTTGATGAGTGGATAGAGTGTAAGATACAACACACACACACACTCACACACACACACACACACCATGGAGTACTACTCAGCCATAAAAGGGAATGAAATAATATCATTTTCAGTAACTTGGATGGAACTGGGAGCACTTTCCTAAATGAAGTCTCTCAGCAATGGAAAAACAAACAACATGCATTCTCACTAGTAAGTGGGAGCTAAACAATGGGTACATAGTCACCAAGTGGTGTAAAGGACTTTGGAAACTAAGAAGGGGAGAAATTGGTGGAGGTGAGGGATAAAAACTTACCAATCAGGTACAAGGTATACTATTCTGGTGACTAGAACACTAAAAGCCCTGACTACAGCACTGTACAATTTATTCCTGTAACAAAAATACTTGTATCCCTTTAGCATTTTGAAGAAAAATTTATTAAAAATAAAATTCCTTAATATTTCTATTGGGGTTTTCATGTAAGGGAAAGTAACAGCTTCCCCCCATATACATCTCAAGTTGAAAACAATGGTGTCCTCTCTTGGGGTAATCATTAGACCTTGTAAATGTAAATGCAAGCAACTCACCCAAAATAGTAATTTCTTACCTTTATTGTGACCATACAGAAAACCATCCCTATATTTAAGAGGGAAACATTGACCCACTTTCAGGGAAAAGCTTCTGTCTCCAACTGAACGCCCTATCCCAGTGGTTCTCAACCTTCCTAATGCCGCAGCCCTTTAATACAGTTCCTGTGGGTTGAGACCCACAGGTTGAGAACCACTGCCCTACCCCTTTAACTATCCAATTACTCTGTGATCAGAATCACATAGACTGGAAGAGATGCCAATAAATCCAAAGGGAGATAATTTAAGAATAATAAAATCTACATGAAGCAAATAATAAAAACTAATATCCAGACTAATAATCCCCAAATGTTTGGGTACCATTTCCAACTAAAAAAGTTTTCCTATTAACTCCAACAGAAACCAGTGTTTTGTATCAGCCATCCAGGCAGAAACTCACACATAGGATATAACTTCAGAGAAGACTAAAGTGGTTCTGTACACTACAATTATTCCTGCCAATTAATAGAGTAATAATGTGCTAGGCATTCTACTGCAGTTTTCCACTTAAGCTAAACAATCCTGTCAATTGGAATTAACATTCCCATTTCTCAGATGAAGAAACTGAGTCTCAGAGGAGTTGGTTATGTGCCCAACACCACCCAGTGAATAAATTTAAAGAGCCAGTATTTATACACTGATCTTTCAAATGCTGAAGCTGGAATTCTTTCTCTGAAAATACCATGCACCTTGCGGGGGGGGGGGGGGGGGGGGGGGGGGGGGGGGGGGGGGGGGGGGGGGGGGGGGGGGGGGGGGGGGGGGGGGGGGGGGGGGGGGGGTGGGG
>CAUYPK010163168.1:0-73824 GCA_963574355.1 Loris lydekkerianus | reverse complement strand
GGGGGGGGGGGGGGGGGAGGTGACCAAAAACGATAACACTTAACAAAAATACAAATCCAAAAAACCAAATTACACCACCACGATTGCAACCAATTTTGCGGCCACGGGGGGGGAATAAAACAACTGTTTAATTTTTTTTTTTTTTTTTTTTTTTTTTTTAACTTCGTTCTTGTTATTGTACCCCCCCCCCCCCCCCCCCCCCAGAAGACTGTCATTTGAGGGCAGAGGAAGAACCAGGCCTGTTGAATGAGTTTAAAGTGGGTCAAAAGCCATGCCTGACCCTGGAGGAAACCAGCCTTGACCTTTAGAGCTGAGAGGTTCCTTGCAGCAGACACTTAAGAACTACTGGGTTAAGTGCATTGTTTTTGTATTTTCTCCCGGGCATTATCTTTCTTTGGAAACATTCTTTCAGCATTCTATACACATCTATTGGACGAAATGCTGCAGACACTGTCAAACCTCAGGGTTCAGAGGAATCATCAAGGGTGCTTATAAAAATGCTAATTACAGGGCTCTGCCTCCACAAATTTTGATTACATAGCTCTGTAGTTGGCTGAGAGGTTGGCACCTTTGAAACAAGTTTCTGATGCAGGGATGCTTGGGCCGTACTTGAACAGCCTTGGTCTCTACGGGTTCTAGGCACTGTGTTGGGTGCCTAGGATACCACAAGGAACCCGACATCATATGTATTTTTTACCCTCAAAAAACAAAAAAAAAAATCTACCAGTTTGGTGGCATATGCAGATAGCCTACAAATTATTGACATTTACACAGGGCATCTCTTTGGTAGTATTTATAAACTATGAGACTGAAGTAGGATTAGGGTAGGAAAAGGGAGAAAAACCCATTGTAAGTGCCAAGAAAGAAAGATTTTCTGAGGCAGGACAGTCAGACCGGGGAGAAAGGGAAAGCGAAGGGTGAAGTCATTAAGAGGCACAGGGAAAGAGCGACTTGTAATTTGAGGACGCTTTTGCCAAGCACCCCAGCAAATGTATGAGAATCAGAGCTGGCAGGGTCCTTGGAACTCATCAAACCCAATCTCACCCTTGAGAAATAAGAAAAATGAGACCAAGAGACCTTAAATGATTTGCTCAAGTGCACACCGAGGAAAAGATAGGATTGTTTATGTTACGTTTTGAATGTACTTGAACTGATAACCACTTATACCAAGGGGAGTCTTGCTGGCTTAGACTTCTAGAGGCAGTTCTGCATCTAGTAGTTACAATCTCTGTAAATACATGATTGTATGAGGAAAATAATTGGAAAGGGATCCAAAAGCTTCTTCTCAAAGAACCATTTTACTTAAGATAATACAAGTAAGCAGGAAAAAAAGTCCCAGTAGTAATTTATTATCTCTTAGCTTTTGACCATAAATTACTAAACACGAAAAATACCATTGGCACAAAAACTGGGTTGTATATTTATCTTCATTTGTTCGAGCAGCATGTACGTCCTGAGTGCTTACTATGTTTCAGACTCTGTGATGACTTCCAAGCAAATTTAAAATATTAACAAAAGAGAAATTCACATGAGAAAGGACCTCAGTCTCTCTGGCATGAGCTGGCTGTGCACAAAGCCTCGGGGAGTGCCAAGCATGTAAGCAGCTGATTTCTCGGTGCAGTTGACTGGGGGTTAGTTGTATTTGTCCCGGAGTCAGGGTGTCCTCGGGGAGGTATTACCACTTCAACACATTCAAGGCTGATGAAGGCAGTCAGCAGCATCTACCTCCTTCTAGCAAAAAGGGAGACTTACTGCATAGGAGGTGGAATTTGAGACAGAAATTCCTGATCTGGAATGTTAATCTGGATGGAACTGGAGACCATTCTTTTAAGTGAAATATCACAAAAATGAAAAAACAAGTGCCACATATATTCACTATTAAATCAATCAATACTTATGGAAAATCAAGATGGGGGTGGGGGGGAGGACAGGATGGGTAAAGTCATATCTAATGGGTACAGTGCATATTGTCTGGGTTACGGGTACACTTAAAACTTTGACTCCAGCTATACAAAAGCAATTTATGTAACATTTGTATCCCACTAATATTCTCAAATTAAAAACAATAGACTAAAAAAGAAGAAGGAGGAAGGGGTGCTCCTGATTCTTCCCATCAGAGTCCTCCTGCTTAAACTACGACAACGTCATGGTACCGAGAAACTTTAGCCATTTTAGGCCTTCTGGTTTTGCTTCTCACTTTTCAAGTGAAAGAATTTAAAGAGAATGAATATTCAAAAAAGACTCAAATACATAAGATTCTTTTGTCTTTTATTATTAGATAGTTAATAAAATCCAGCCCTATTGTGAAATTCATGATTGCAACAGCATCTCATCTTTCTCCAGATGCAGCGAAGTGGAGCAAGAGGATGGAGGGGTCTGCTGCCTTGTCTTAGAAATAAAGGCTTGGAAGGTCTGCAGAGCCACACTTAGGAAGGGAAGTGAGAAACCCGAAGACTTTCTGATAAGACTAGATATGGAGGACTGTGTTCTGCACCAACTTAGGTGCTCCCAACTTGTAAGTCTTACATGGAAAATAACACAAAGAACTCTGCAAGTGTGGGCACTGCCTGGTGTCCCCAACCTTGTGTGGCCCCTCCCCCTTGTGGAGTGGCTCATTCACTCTGCAACCAGTGGGTGCTGATAGAAACTCAAGGGGTCTCAAGGGCAAGCTCAAGGTCTAGGCTATTTCCCAGCCACATTACTTGAGATTTGAGCCCCTTGTTGTCTCTGGTGGGGATGGGCATCAAGTGCAGCTCTGAAGAAGAACACAATTAGACTTCGTTAGCGTTTGAGTTAAAAAAAGAAATCAAGGCCAGATGTGGTGGCTCACACTTATAATCCCGGCACTCTGAGAGGCCGAGGTGGGAGGATTAGTTTAGCCCAGGAGTTTGAGACCAGCAATATAGGGCAATATAGAGAAATCCTGTCTTTTAAAAAACACTTTAAAAAATTAATAAAATAAATAAGACCAGGCCTGGTGGCTCACACCTGTAATCCTAGCACTCTGGGAAGCTGAAGCAGGTGGATTGCCTGATCTCATGAATTTGAGACCAGCGTGAACCAGAGCAAGACCCCATCTCTAAACTAGCCAGCTGTTGTAGTGGGCACCTATAGTCCCAGCTACTCGGGAGGCTGAGACAAGAGAATTGCTTGAGCCCAAGAGTTTGAGGTTGCTGTGATCTGTAACACCATGGCACTCTACCAAGTGTGACAAAGTAAGACTCTGTCTCAAAAAACAAATAATTAAAAAAAAAAAAACCACAGCTCCCCCGAAAATACTAAGTTCCTACCAGGGTTCAGAGGGTACCCAGCCACAAGATAAACTCATATCCTTAAGCTCAGTAATGTGAATGACATTTCAAACAGGAATACTGAAAAGATGCCAAGTTGAATATTGAAGTGTACGAGTTCTAGGTCTTCTACTGCCGTCGCTATTATTACAGGTAGGACTGTTACTACTCTCATTGATGTTCCTTTGCTGTCACCAATTAATTATTGGAACACGGTAGTTGAAATAGCCCTCGAACTCAAGGAGGACCTCCTCAGTCTGCTCTCCATAGCTTCTCTAGCTTTAACTGACAGGATTTTCTCACAAGACAAGTATACCAAAAGGATAAAATAATTAACTTGGGGCAAGTAATTTAACCAAATCTTCCATCTTTTGTCTATCCAATTAGAAAAATTAGTGACTTCACAAGTATGCTATAAAGCTAAAATGAAATAATTCATGTAAAGCCCTAGGTCAATGCCACACATGAAGCAGGAACATCAAAAGGATTGATTCTTCCCTTTCCTTTCTCCTGAATGAACCACCACTATCCTGCTACTGGAGTGTACAGGCTGAAGGGGGACAGCCAGGAGATTGGAGGAGGAGAGGGGGCTAACGGAGAGTAAAGGGGAATAAAGGGAAGGACAGTCCCCTAGATAGCAGGGCTGTGTTGCTCCAGTAGCTACGATGAAAGGCTCTGGAACAGGAGGGCTGCCTACTGGAGCATGAAGAGAGTAGAAACTGCCCGTGAACTAGTGGGCATTTGCTTTACCAACAACACAGATTTGTGTGGCCTGAAAATACACACTAACACAATCAAAAAGTTTATGGGTCATTCACTGAGTCCCTGGATGTAACCACACTGAACCTCCGATACTCTTATGAGAACTCCTAGTGGTTGCTTCGCACATAGCGGCTTAAGGGACCTGTGCCAAGGACCAGCCACCCCTAACCCCGGCCAGGAATGTTCTTCTTGCAGTGATTCTAGAGTCTGTGTGCTTCTCTGGAAAACTGACAGTGTAAATATTAAGGAAACATTTACAAATGGAAAGAAGGTTCTCTCAGATGGTTTATAGAATTATAGTAGCAAGCCTCCCTACTACCTACACAGAGCTATACATAGCCGTGACCCCCCACTCAACAATAAATGCAAAACACGAATTTTTCTTTCTATGTCTGTAAAGCAGGAGGCTGAAATTGACAGCATCATAAATCTCAGTCATGGCAATTCTATGATACAGTGAAGCATCATACTTGAGAACAGAGAGTTGGGGTCCTGTTATGTTTTAATTTTCATCACCTGAAGCTTTATTTATACCATCTTTAGGAAGATCATCACTGCCATGGTTCCGTGGTCAAAAGATTCTTAAAAAGACACCTACTTTAAAGTTCAGGAGGCTCACTGTGGTCATCTGGACTTAAATAGGCAGGCATCTAAAGAATTACTAGAAACAATTCTTTTCATCTATTGAGAGCCTTACCTCTCTGTAATACCTCTGTTATGGTTTGGTTCATGTATCCTATAAAATAAAATCGTAATTAATTTAAGTTACAACCCTCCAGGCCAAGGAATATTTTTTTTTAATGTAAGAATGAGTTTTAAATTTTGACTATTGTGTTGGGTGTTATTATGAATTCCTTATCTTGTCAACTGGACTCAGAAACAGGAATAGCCATATAAAACATGATTATTAGGAAAACAATAACAACAAAATGGAAAAGCAAACAAATAAAAATGTTTGTTTCATGCTTTTCCTTACAACTTGTCAACAAAAATGTGCCCTCCCATAGAAATGCCATCCAGCTCAACTTGCTTTAGAATTTTTATCTTCTGTTCATAAGGATTTTTATCCTTACTTCAGGGAAACGCAAAGTCTTATTTCAGCCCAGGGAGAAATTGCCTGGAGACCCTATTAATGACCGATTTAAAGAAATAGGAGATTATCTGCTTACACAATTATATTACATGGATTTCTCCTGTTGGAATTACTGCTGAATTGTAACGCTTTTCAAGAAAGGCTACCCAACCCGGCTGCACTCTACTCATAGGGATGGTGTGATTCAAGGTGCAGCCGGCGGTAACTCGGTGGAGGAGCCGGGGACCTGCACGCAGGAGTACAGCTCCAGTTCCCAAATGCAGACGTCTGCAAAACTCCATCACACACCAGAGAACCGTGGCAACTGTGTAGCACCCTAGCCTCTCAGGTATGCACAGCTCACACGGTCTCAAAGCAGAGGAATTGGGGGACTCTTTGAACTAAACTCTTTACATAGTGACAATCTGTTCTACAGGGTCCCTGTCAGAAAATATCCAATAACTTTTTCACAATCTCCATTAGCAAGAAAGCTCAGTGTTTATAAGGACTGACCCATCATTTTGTCATTCATTCTGATTGGAAGATGATTTTTTTTTTTTTTTAAACTAAAAATATGCCTTTCTATAAATGTCCAAATTCTATGTTGGCTGCAATACCTAAAAAGTGGTGGGGTTTTTTTGTTTTGTTTTTTTTCCAATTCTGATACATTTGGGATCAATTAACCCCAAAGCTCTGCGCTCATCAGATTGTCCTACTGGCTCTTCTGCATTTTTAACCTCTGGATTCACTCTGGTTCAAAACTGTTAAGGAGACGGATGGGAGGTGGACTTGCACCCCGAGTATTTACTTATTCACTAAATGAATATTTGAATGTCTAGCACAGGCGTCCTCAAACTGTGGCCCGTGGGCCACATGAAGCGGTGTGAATTGTATTTGTTCCCATTTTGTTTTTTACTTCAAAATAAGATATGAGCAGTGTGCATAGGAATTTATTCATAGTTGGTTTTTTTTTTTTAACTATAGTCCGGCCCTCCAACGGTCTGAGGGACAGTGAACTGGCCCCCTGTTTAAAAAGTTTGAGGATGCCTGGTTTAGCATATTCCAGGCACTATTTTGGAGCAAAGAAACAGACAAAACAGATAAAAATTTGCATCCTCAGGGAACTTACATCTTAGTGTGTGTGAGGTGGGGAGACTGTTAAGAAACAAGGTACATAAAGAAAATGGAGGATGTTAGATGGGAATTACTAAGGGGAACAAATCAAGCAACAGAAAGAAAAGGAAGGTTCCTGGAGCATTGGAACTTTACATTGCCTGGCAAGGAATCCTCTCCAAATAGGTGAAGGAACAAGACATCCACACATGTGGGAGCAACCCTTGAGGCAGGAACACTGGTGCAAGGCCAGTGTGCGGTTGACGTGTCCGGGCATCGGGAAGGAGGTGAGTAAGGCTGGAGAGCACTGGGGAAGAGGGGAGAGGATGGGTGACGGGGTAGAAAGGTCAGGGACACTGGAAGGCGTAATAGCTTGTAAATCATTGACAGAACTTCGGCTTTTACTGAGTGGGATGGATCTTCCACACACCTGCTTGTTGAGTGGATTTTCAGCAGTGCTGTATCCCCTGGGCTCTTACATAGATGGTATAGTACTCCCTCCTTATCTATAATTTCTGTTACCCATAGTCAGAAAATATTACAGGAAAAATTCCAGAACAATTCATAATTTAAAGAGCGTGCCATTCTGAGTTGAGCAGTGTGTGACATGGCTGTGCCTGTGACCAGTGTGTCCACGTTATATCTGCTTCCTGCTCCTTAGTCACTTAGTATCTTCCTTGGTCATCACATCAACTGTCCTAGTACCACAGTGTTTGTGTTCAGTAACCCTTATTTTACTTAATAATGGCCCCAATGTGCAAGAGTAGTGATGTTGGCCATTTGAATGTGCCAAAGAGAAGCTGTAAAGTGGTTCCTATAAGTGAAAAGATAAAAGTTCTTAATGAGGAAAAAAACACAGCCTATCCAGGATTCAGTGCAGTGGTTTCAGACACACACTGGGGGTCTGGGAATGTACCCCTGTGGATAAGAGGGGGCTCCTGTGCTGGCTCTAATGCTTGCGTGACTGCTTGGTGGAGTACAAAATACGTAGGTCACTTTCTCTAAAAACTTTTTTTAAGTTTTCACCCCTATCTTCTGGAATTGAGTATTTCTGTAGAGAAGCTGGAGACCAGCTTACTGTTTGTTCTTTCTGGGTAACTAACTTTTGATGTCTGTATGCCTGAGTTATTAGTCTTTAAGTTCACTAACAGCATGAAAACACACCTTAAAGCAAGCATTGTCCATTTAACTTTTTCCTTCGGAACTTATTTTTCATGCTAATTCAGCTCTTCTTCATTTCCAGATATTTTCCCTACTACATCTTCCACTCTCTAGACAGTCAATTACAGCATTTGTTGGATGACCAACGTCATCCTCCCAGTCTTTCCCCTTGTAGTAGCTCTAACCTAGGATTCCCTTTCATCTACTTTCACTGCATAGAGATATGTGTGTTCTGTTCATTGATGCTTCCAATTTATTAATCTAGTCTTTAATGGTATTTTTCTGATTTATAATGTGTTTCTTTAGCCCTCAATTCTTCCTTCAAAAATTTCATTCAATGTTGCCGTTGCCTCTTTGAAGTGTTGTTTCATTAATTACATGTCCTATTTCATTTCCTTTATGGAGTTTTTTTTTTTTTTTTAATTTCTTTGGGGATACCTTCTTCACTTGGCCTTTGCATACTTTGTGCCTTATTTACCCCTAGGCACATGTGTCTCGTCTGTCACGGCCTTTACAGGTGGCTTTATCTGTGATTGCAACCATGGCCTTCTGTGTCTTCTCTGCCCACACCTAGGTAGCCAGATCGCTGTCTTATGATATTTCTGCCCAGCTAATGCATAACACCAATCATCTATTAATTAACCTATTAATTCAGCACGTATTAATGGCCTACCAGTAGGCATCAGGCATTAGTTGGGGTATTAAAGGTAAGTCAGGAATAAAAATGGGCAAAAATCTCTGCCTGTGTGGAGCTTACATTCTAGAGGAGTGTGACAGAAAAGAAGCAATCCGGATGGCACCTGTGGCTCAAAGGAGTAGGGCCCCGGCCCCATGTAATGGACATGGCGGGTTCAAACCAAGCCCTGGCCAAAAACTGCAAAAAAAAGAAAAAAGAAAAGAAATAATCCGTGTCATCAGCAGGCAAGGCCGTGGTGTGGCCGAGGTGACGGAGGGCAAGCAGTAGCCCCAGAGAGGACTGAACGAGGAGTGATGCGATTTGGGGAATTTCTGTTCTAAAGGTGACCCCTGGCTGCTCCGTGTAGGTTCAGCCCGTGCCCATGTGGCCACACTTCCCTCCTGACATGAACGGATGTGTGGTGGTCTTTTATTAATTTTAAAAAGAATCAGTCCTGTTTTAGGGCGACTGTATTTTTATTTTGCTATTTAAGGCAGTTGCGATTAACACCCAAGGATTTGGATATGTATCTCCAAACCTGTTATGAGAAGGATGGTCTTATTTAAAAGTCTGCTACGGATGATAATCTCCTTTGCATTCCTGAGTCTTAAATGGAACCTTAAACAGACATTTGTGTCTAAACCTGTAAGGACACTTGTCCCTTCCACATCTAATACACAAAGCTGCTATTTTCCTAAGTGTGTGAAACGTGTTGAAACTTAACTTGAGCTACTTTTCAACTTTGGAAAGTTATTTTTCAAACCAAAAAAGAAAAATTAGATTCAATGCCCAGATCTGAAAGGTTTCCCACCCTTTACAAGATTTTTTTCTTTCTCTTTTCCCACTCATTGTAAAGCACTGTGAAGTATTGCACTGTGGGGCTACACACTCTGGATTGCCCTAGATTCAGGGAATTCAGAGTTAAGGCTCCAACAGTAACCTTAACTTTGCCTTCTCATGGGGTTACAGCAGCCTTTTGTTATGTGATCACATCATCCAAAAGAGCTAAATTCTCTGCCGCTTATCTGCCATTCCACCTGCAAAACCCTCTTTGAAGTCAATGGGGCTCTGGGCACCGAGGGGCCAGACAAACTATAGGAGCATTAGGCCCTGTGCATTCAAAACTACAAAATGACACATATATGTGCATTTCTTATCTGCGAGGAAAGGTTTAAAAGGCCACAATTTAGCTACCTGACGGTGCCTTCTGGAGGAGCCAGAGAGAAGAAAAGAGTGTGAGCTCTTCCATTTATGTGAGTCACATTCTGTGTCATGTCACCAACTCGTATAGAGTTGTTGGATGAAAGCGTCCATTGTACAGGAAAGGTAACCTTGTAAAAATGACAAGCGTAGGCTTTTTCCACGTTTTATGCAATTAAAATGTTAACCTTGACATTATACTAGCCCTTCAGTTTTCTTTAAATGCCCTTCAGTTTGTGAACCTGAGGAAAAAATTGTGTGTAATAAAGAGTATCTATATATCTGGGAAAGCTCCTTCTTGCTGGTGTTCTCCTTGCGGAGAGCCGGGGGGACTGGCTGTCCCAGCCAGTGATCTTGGCCGTTGCTTGGAGTTCCCTTCACCATCTTCACTCCATTTCTTTTAGGAACTTTCTCTCTTGTCCCATCTTGCCTCCTCTGTTAGGGAGTGATTAGAAAGGCAGAGGAAGGGAGGGGAGAACTGATATTAAAGCTTGTCCCATCCACCTTGGTCTTCCCCAGGTGGGATTCCTGGCAGTACCTTCTCACTCACCAAGCATCCTGTATTGCTCCTACAAAGAAAATTCCTTGGACCCTCTCCATTTTTCTCACGTGCAGTTGAATCTTTTTTAGTTCTCTCTATATTCTGTGCCACAGTCCCTCCCCTTTGCTCTTATCTATAATAAAGCATGCCTACTTTTATCTATGCAGGGGGGAAAAACAAACAGGTGGGTGGGTGACATCCTCTTGGAAAACATCAGAAAAGTCGAAAGTGTCTAGGTGTGTGTTCAGCCACATACGCAGAGGGAGAAGCTGTTAGGTACTTCTTTCCTACATGGCTATTGAAACCCTGGGCTGAAATAACAAGTGGACAGGGAAGTAGGTGGATCAGCTCCTGGGGCCCATGGGGAAGAAGACAAGTTCATTCTGGGCAGTCAAGTTGTTTCTGGGGGTGGCACAGGGGGACATGGGCACGGGGTGCCTCTGCCCTGATTTGGTGGAACAGAATCTCTCCCTTCCTGGCTGCCCTCGGGAAATGGTTTAGAGTTCTATAATATTTTGCTTCTTCCATGCAGTATGGGCTAAGAGTGAAGCAAGAGAACCCCAAATAATTATTTTTGAGGTTAGTGTTCTGATATTCTAGTTGGAATTCTGAGGCTATTTTTACATAGTCATGGGTTGAATTCTCACTCATGTTTGGAGTGCAGTATCGACTCTGAGTGGGATCTGGATAAGGGAGCTCGCAGGGCCAGACCTGACAACCTCCTTTTCCTCATGAAGCTGATGAAGCTGAAGCCCCAGGGTTCCTTATGGACACAGACGCCTTCAAAACTCCCAAAGGAGCTGTAGCACCGAGCCCATCTGATGACATGCTTTACTGAGGCACTCTGACTGCAGTCGGCTGTGTCTGATACACTGCACTACTCCCAACACTTGTCCTCAGCCAGGTGGCACTTGGAGTGCTTGTGGGCAAGTTTTGTTAGCAATATATTTAGTTTTGGTTTGCTGGGATGTATTTATGGGATCTGCAGTTTCTTCTCCGAATAGTTGAGCTGCTGCTAGAGATCTTGGTGTAGGAAGGACTTGTAGAAGATTCCTTCCTACCCTCATCTTGTGACATGCCATAGGACCTTGCTCAGGGAAACCAGCGCTGGAAGTGTGTGGGTGGTGGAGGCAACAGTGGAAATGTGCAAAGCCAGAAGCCTAGTCTATGAGAAATGCTATTTCTAAAGTAGAAATAATTTTTCAGAAAAAGATTAACCATGACCAAGGAAACACCAAAGACTCTTTCAATAATCTCTACAGAAGTTGATACTACACAATTTTTGTCACCTGAAGAGGCGGGTGAATGTTATGAACCAAAAAACTTTGGTAATATTACAGAATATGAGGGATTATATTTATGATTTTATTCTGTGTATGGCTTTTTCAGTTTTTACATTTGTAATTTTCTGTGAGTTTTCTTCGTTCTAAAAAAACTTTAATATATAATTTTATATTTTTAATTTTATATTCTTTTTTCTAAAGACAGTTCTCAAAATTATGTAAGCTTTATGCTCTGCAATACCAAATCTGCTCATGTACAAAGAATCTTCTGACCTATTAAATCCAACCTAGCAAAAAAAGATGTTGTTTTAAAGGGAGTGGCTGGCTGTAAATTATTTTAAATGTATAATAGTAACTGCAGAAATAGTCTGCTGAGAGCATTTTAGAATTCAAATCATTATCTCTTACTCATTTGGTGAGTCTCCTGGACATTTGAACAACCCAGTGTCCTCAAACATCTCATCACTACCTCTCTCCTCCTGATCCTCTAATGGATTCCTCCAAAACTCTGACCCCAAATCAGAGCTGAAAGCTTGTAATGGCAAAACCCTTTTTAAAAAAGAAGTAAATAAATCAAGAAATAATCTTAATCCCAACTTGGATAGAAGCAGGGCCCTCTGGCACAGAAAATGGTAACCATCAAATCCAGTTTGGCCAGCAGTCCCCAGACTAAGGATTAACATATAAAATGATGCTCTATATGTGCTAAAATAATATACAAATAGCATGTCTATTTGTAAAGGAGGGCCCTAGTCTTTTGGAGTTCTGCAGAAAATTCCAAATTCCTGGCCAGTTTTTCTGGATTTAGATATTCAGATTAGATAGTCTCCAAAATCAAGACTACAGCTAAAAACCCTGAGGCAATGATTGCAACAGATGCCAGAGTGTGATAATGCCTTCTAGAAAGTAGAACCAGGCAGTAGGGGCTCCACGGGTATCTTGTTAGTGAAGCAACAGTGGTAGGTTGGGTGGGGGGCATTAGTTTTAAAGATCTGGGCTTAAATCTCTAATAAAAAGTGACCCTGGCTATGTTACTTAATCTCCTGAGCCTCAGTTTTCTCACTCACAAAGAAAACTTACTGATACCTTCCTAATACCTTCAAGGATGTTAGGAAGAACAAACGTGATCCTGTGGGCAAAGTGTCTGGATACTAGTAGATACTCTGTGAATGATACCTATTTCTTCCTTCATGGGTTTATTCCACCACTGCTGTTCGAAGGTCAGCACGTTGTACTCATCAATAATAGCTGCTTCTATAAGCAAGCATGACTTTATTTTCAATAATGCTAATTTATTGGCTACTGACAGAATGGCAGTTCTGGTTGATTTAATGTTGAGTTCTCTTGATTTGTGAACCTGGTTTCTATTGGTAGGAAACTTAGAAATTTTAAATATTGTTCATGTATATAGGATTTCATGGTCTGAATTTGAGAAATTTTGCTACAGATAAATAACTATAGATTCAAAGAAGAGAAATAGGAATAGTAAAAGGGATTATTCTCAAAGGAAAGGAAACTGAGTCGTATTTCAGAGTGGTTAAAAATTTACTGTTTTATTCCAAGAAAGAAAACTATTGACGCTTTCTTTCTAAGAGTACATTTAACTCATTTACCTCTTCCTTTACAAATATTCATTGGAAATCACGAACATGACAATTGAAGGTATCAAGCTCAGGATGTTCTCAGCACATTGAAGAATATTAGCAAAGGCCTGTTTACCATCTTACATTTTCAAGGAGGTCTAATATTACCAATTTAAGGCATCTATTTCCCTTCAGTTTGTACTTGTATGTTCTCATTGGAATTGCACAGCGGGAGTAAAGCCTCTACAGCAGTCCCCGTGTGGAAATATGATACTTGAAAACCTCAAAATTTCAACATTGAGTGTTAATAAAAGCATAAGTGTTAATAAAAACCACAAACACCAGGAAATGTTCAGACACTTGATATGTCTCTGTATAAACATCATGATTGCAGCATGAAGGCTCTGAGCAGTATGATTCATTTTGACCACGCACTAATAAACTCAGTATAAAGTCGGAGTGCTGTCTTGATTTTTATACATTTTAAGAATTAAAAGAAAGGTACCTTTGAATTAACCACTTTTGATTTAAACACAATTTAGAAAAAAAGAGGATGGAATTGTCATTGATTATAGAGTAAGAAGCATAAAACTGGGGCATTATTATTATTAATTATATGCCCTTGGGCAAGTTATTTGATTTCATTAAGCCTTAACTTCTTTAAGAGCAAAATAGGGGAAGAATACCTCCTTGATAAAGTTATTGTGAAGATGGCTGACCAAAAGGATTGTTCAGCTGAGCCCCTTTAGAACAACTGAGGAAAAAGAGAGAACCCAGTCATGGTGTGGGGACCTTACTCAGAGTCATAGCTCAGGCAGCACAGCAAATGGGTAGTGAGCTGGATACCTGTTGGTGAGGTGGTGAGCATATGTCCAGAATGGTGGAAATCTGATAAATTAGGCAAGTGATTGGGACAGGCTGGGATTGGCTGGCCCCCACAGAAGGTCGGGATCGGAGAAAGCCTTTTAGGAGTTTTCAGTGTTGAGGGAAGCTGCACATTGAGTGGACAGCTTGGAAGAGTGGGCAGACTCAAATAGTATAAAGCAATGAGATTTGAATGCTGGTTGAAGTGGCTTTGCCATAGGTTTGATGGCTGGTGAGGCAGCCATACTGAAAAGGTCTCAGCTAACAGGGGGCTGCCATTGTGGGAAGGTCATGAGAAGGTCTTAGCAGGGACCTAACGTGCCATCTTAATTCTGTCTTCTGGGATCAGAACTCCACTTTTGGGACAGGCTGAGGAACTCCCACACACCATGGGAACTGGAGTCAGGGAGCACTGTGACACTTGCCCCTGAAGGATTCTTGTGAGCTTTAAGATCCCAACCTGGCAGAGTCTGAATGCTGAGGAAACTATCAGGTGATTACCGAGGGCAACTAAGTTTGTAATAAGGACCACAGAGGTTACTGGCTGTGCACTCTGTCTCCACCCCCCCCCCCCAACGCCACCTGTTGTCCTGGTGACATATTGCAACATATTATCATCAAGAGCAAGAACTTTTGTTTATTTGGTCATGAGGAAGAATTTGGTTTTTCTCAGGCTGAGGTCTTTTCAAGACCTAAACTCTGAGACAAGGTAATTTGAAGCAAAGGATGCAGTGAGAAGGAAAAAGGAGGACAAGGAGATGAACAAGAAGAAAGAACACATGAGGAGGAAGCAATAGAAAAATCTGTGCAACATGAAAAACCAAAGCAGAGGAACTCCCCCAAGGGACCATGTGGCAGCTACTGAAAAAGACTCCACCTACGAAGAATTAATGTTCTTGACAGAAAGGGAATTTAAAATATGGATGATAAAGATAATAAAAGGCATGTATGAAAAAATGGAAAGACAGAACCAAAAGTCAGATGAGAGATATGTAGAATATAGAATGGACATGGCAGAGCTTAAGGAATTGAAGGAGACAATCAGGGAATGTAAAGATGCAGTAGAAAGTATCAAAAAGAGGTTAGATCAGGGGAAAGAAAGAACCTCAGAGCTAGAAGACAAAGTTTTTGTGTTAACCCAGATAGTTAAAGAGGCAGAAAAGAAGAGAAAGCGCAACAGGTGCTTAGAGAACTATGAAATTCCATGAAACATTCAAACATACAATAATAGGGATTCCTGAAAGGGAAGAAGATTGTCCCAAAGGATGGAAGTCCTACTAGAGACTATAATTAATGAAAACTTCCTAAGTTTTACTAAAGACCTCAACACACTCCTTTTAGATGGATATCAAACCCCAGGTCATGTCAACTCAAACAGAGCGTTTCCAAGGCACATTGTAATGAACCTGTCCAAAATCAAGATGAAAGAAAAAATTCTACAAGCAGCCATCAGTAACTGCCAACTGACTTTCAGAGGCAGAGCCATTAGGATAACAGCAGACTTTTCAACTGAAACCTTCAAAGCCAGAAGAGTGTGGTCATCCATCTGCAATATTCTTAAAACAATTTTCAGCTAAGAATTCTATATCCTGCTAAACTAAGCTTCAAAATTGATGGAGAAATCAACTCTTTTGTGGATATACAAGCACTGAGGAAATTCACCACAAAAAGACCAGCTTTATAGGGCGTACTTAGACCTACTCTCAACACTGTCCACGACAATGGACCACCCGTATAGTAAACACCCAAAAGCTAAAAATCAAAACTTAGCTTCCACAGTGGTGCACAGGAAAACTACACAATGGACTTTTACAACATTAAATGAATAGAACTCCACCATATTTATTAGTTCTCTAGATAAATGTCAATGGACTGACTTCCCCACTGAAGAGGCACAGGCTGTCTGACGACAAAAAACACAAGCCATCTATATGCTGTCTCTAGGAGACACACTTAGCCTTGAAGAACAAATCAAGACACAGGGTTAAGGGATGGAAAGCAGTATTTCAAGCACATGGAAATCAGAAGAAAGGAGGGGTTGTAATCTTATTCTCAGATACAAGTGGATTTAAAGCAACTGAAGTTAAAAAAGAAAACGATGAACACTCTCCATTGGTTGAAGGAACAATATAAGAAGAAGACATTTCAATTTTAAATATTTGTGCATCTAACTTAAATGCTTCCAGATTTATGAAACAGAGCTTGATGGAGCAATATGATATCCCATAAAACACCGTAAGAGTTGGGGATTTAACACCCCTCTGACAGAACTGGACAAACAGAAACTAAACAAAGATACACAGGACTTAAATGTGACCCTAGAACAAATGGAATTAATAGACATATGCAGAACACACCATCCCAAAGCTAAGGAATACATGTTTTTCTTGTCAGCCCATGGTATACACTCCAAAATGGATCACATTTTAGGATACAAACCAAACGTTAGCAAAATTAAAAGAATAGAAATTATACCTTGTATCTTCTCAGATTATAAGGCAATAAAGGTGAAACTCAACTCCAACAAAAATGTTCATCCCACACAGACAACTGGAAATTAAACAACCTTATGGTGAATGATAGTTAGGTTCAGGAAGAGATAAAAGAGGAAATAGTTAAATTCCTCAAACATAAAAACAATGAGAAACAAGTTCCCAAAACATGTGGCATACAGCAAAAGCAGTCTTAAGAGGGAAATTTATTGCATCAGATGCCTACATTTGAAAAACAGAAAGAACAACAAACAAACTTATGAACCATCTTAGAGAATTGAAAAAGAAGAACAATTTAATCCCAAATTCAGCAGAAGAAAAAAAAATAACCAAATTAAATAAGAGATTAACGAAAATGAAAACAAAAGAATCATTCAGAAAATTAACAGAACAAAAAGTTGATTTTTTGAAAAACTAAATAAAATTGATAAACTTTTGGCTAGATTAATTAGAAGCAGAAAAATAAAATCTCTAGTAATCTCAATCAGAAAAGATGAAGGGGAAATAACAACAGATGCCAGAGATACAAGAGATCATCTCTGAGTACTACAAGAAACTCTATGCCCAGAAATTTGACAATGTGGAGCAAATGGGTCAATACCTTAAATAATATTCTCTCCCTAGACTTGATCAAGAAGGAATGGGTCGCTTGAACAGACCAATTTCAAGAACTGAGATCCAAGAAACAAACAAACAACAACAACAAAAAAGCCCTGGCCCAGATGGCTTCACACAGAATTCTACCAAAACTTCAAAGAATAATTTATACCCATACTGCACAAATAATTCCAAAAAATTGAAAAGGAAGGAATCTTCCCCAACATGTCCTATAAAGCAGACATCACCTTGATACCAAAACCAGGAAAAGACCCAACTAAAAAGGAGAATTTCAGACCAATTTCACTAACAAATATAGATGCAAAAATTCTCAATAAAATCATAACCAATAGATTATAGCTATACATTAAAAAAATAGTTTATCATGATCAAATAGGTTTCATCCCAGGCATGCAAGGCTAGTTTAACATATGCAAGTTCATTCACCGTATCAGCAAAAGCAAAAACAAAGACTATATGATCCTCTTGATAGATGCGGAAAAAGCATTTGGTAAAATTTCAGCATCCTCTTTCTAATTAGAACACTTAAGAACTTAAGCATGGGTGGTACATTTCTTAATCTAATCAAAGCCATCTATGACAAACCCACAGCTAATATTATACTGAATGGAGTGAAACTTAAAGCTTTCCCATTTAGTACTAGACCCAGACACTGTAGTCCTCTGTCACCACTACTATTCAATATAGTGCTGGAAGTTCTAGCCAACCAACACAATTAGGCAAGAGAAGGAAATAAAGGGCATCCAAATGGGTACAGAAGAGGTCAAACTCTCCCTCTTTGCCAGCAACACGATCTTATACTTAGAGAACCCCAAAGACTCACCATCAAGACTCCTGGAAGTAATAAAAAAATACAGCAAGTCTTAGGATATAAAATCATTGTCCCCAAATCAGTAGCCTTTGTATATGCCGATAACAGCCAAGATGAAAAGCTAATAAAGAACAATTCCCTTCACAGTAGCTTAAAAAAAAATGAAATATCTAGGAATATACATAACAAAAGAGATGAGGGACTTCTACAGAGAAAATTACAAAACCCTAAGAAAAGAAATAGCAGAATATATTAACAAATGGAAGAACATACCATGCTCATGGCTAGGAAGAATCAGCATTGTGAAAATGTTTATACTACCCAAAGTGACCTGCAGATTCAATGCAATCTCCATTAAAATACCTTAATCATACTTTTAAGATCTGGAAAAAATAATTCTTTGTTTTGTATGGAACCAGAAGAAAGCTCGTACAGCCAAGGCAATTCTCAGTAATAAAAACATAGCTGGGGATATCGCCCTACCAGACTTTTGGCTATACTATAAGACTATCGTGATCAAAACAGGATGGTATTGGTACAAAAATAGAGACATTGACAATTGGAACTGAACAGAAAACTACGAGATGAAACTAACATCTTACAGCCACCTGATCTTTGGTAAACCAAACAAAAACGTACAATGGGGAAAAGAATCCCTATTGAATAAATGGTGATAGAAGAACTGGATAACCACATGTAAAAGACTGAAATGGATCCACACCTCTCACAACTTACAAAAATTGATTCAAGATGGATAAAAGATTTAAAGCTAAGGCACGAAACAATAAAAATCCTCTAAGAAAGCACAGGAAAAACACTTGAAGATATTGGCCTAGGGAAACATTTTATGAAGACTTTCATGGCAATTGCAACAACAACAAAATAAACAAATGGGACTTAATTGAACTGAAATCCTTCTGTACAACTATGGAAACAACAACTAAAGCAACCAGACAACTTTTAGAATGGGAAAAGATATTTGCATATTATGAATCAGACAAAAGCTTGATAAGTAGGATTTATAGAGAACTCAAATTAATAAACAAAAAAGACTCAACAATTCCATATATCACTGGGCAAGAGAGATGAATGGAACCTTCCCTAAAGAAGACAGATGATGGCTAACAAACATGAAAAAATGCTCATTGTCCCTAATCATCAGAGAAATGCAAATCAAAACTACCCTGAGATATCACCTAACCTCAGTGAGAATGGTCCACATCATAAAGTCTCAAAACTGTAGATACTGGCATGAATGTGAAGAGATGGGAACACTTTTACACTGCTGGTGGGACTGCAAACTAATACAACCTTTTTGGAAGGAAGTATGGAGAATCCTCCAAGAACTCAAACTAGACCTCCCATTTGATCCTACAATCCCATTACTAGGCATCAAGAAGAAAAAAAAAATCCTTTTATAATAAGGACATAAATTAGACTGTTTACCACAGGTCAATTTACAATGGCCATAACGTGGAAACAGCCTAAATGCTCACCTACCCAGGAATGGATTAACAGGTTGTGGTATATGAAGATTTTACATCTTTTGTATTAACCTGGGTTGAGGTGGAACACATTCTTCTTAGTAAAGCATCACAAGAATGGAGAAGCAAGAATCCAATGTACTCAATTCAAATATGAAGGCAGCAGGTGAGCTAATACAAGGATGGGGGCTTGGGATTAGCAAGTGGGGAGTGGGGAGGAGGAGAGGGAATGGGGGGGGTCATGGTGTATAGCACACCTCTTGGGGGTGGGACACAATTATAAGAGGAACTTTATCTAATACATGCAATCAGTGTAACCTAATTCTATATATATAATAAAAAAGGAATAAACTATAGAAAAAAAGTTATGAAGATTAAATGAAATTATGTTTCTAAAGAACTTAGCATTAAATGTTCAACAATGTTAATTATTATTATTATTTTTGCCTATAGAGACATAATGGATTTTTAGCACCAAATACGTTAACTTGCAAATTTGTACACTATATATAGTTGAAGAAAAGTGTTTTTGTTTGTTTGTTTGTTTGTTTTTCTGTTTCATTGAATAAGGCTATGAACTTGGCTGGGCAAGGATTGGCTGAAGTATAAATCTCAACCCCTTTAACATACCTTAACTGAGAGACTTTAATTTAAATCATTCTGTATGATTTAATTTTCTAGAATTTATTATCACACTCTGGTGTCCATAATAATTATTGTCTCAGTGATTTTTAGCCTTAGGCTTACTTTTGGGGTCACTACCAGATCTAATTATCTTAATTCAGGAATTTAGAATTTTCTACAGGCTATCAAAAACCTAAAGACTTCCTTTCCAAATAGAAAGACATCTGTTTGTGTATACTCTCAGCTTGCATTGGGGTATCATTTTTATTTTAATCTTTGGATCAAGAACTTCTGTCTAAACTACAGTTGATTATTTTTGTTTACTATACCAGAGAGCCCTGTTTCTCTGTTGTTTTCATCAGAGTTGTACTTAATGATTATTTCTTGATTTCTTCTGTTTTTAATTGGCTTTGTTTTACAAAATCCTCTGGCTCTAATTTGGAGTCAAAATTTTGGAGGATCCTGTGATACTCATACATCTACGGTAGAGATTGGTGAGCAGAGGTTCAGAATGAATTAATTGTGGCAAAATGTTTGAGGTTGCTGGGTTGTTCAGATGTCCAAGAGACCCAAGTGTTGGCTCAAGAGATGTTGATTTGAATTATAAATGCTCTCAGAAGATCATTTCTGTAATTTATAAGTTTTCTCTTTGGTGTCCCTGCCCATTTTTTCTTGTGATGCTTTTACCCTTTTATTGTAAGATTTCTTTATACAGTAAAGATACTTCCTACTCTGTCATGCATGTTGCACCTATTTTTTCTCTGTTTATTTTTTCTCTGTTTATTATTTACATTTCCACTGTACTAGATCTTTAATGTAAAGATCTTTTATATTTTTTATGTATCACATCTTTGAAGATTTTTCTTTATGGATTTGTTTTCTTTGCTTTTACTTTTGGAAATGCCTAATCCCACATGAGAAGAGAGAATTACCACTGAAAGTGACATTTTGCAGACTGGGTTTAATGAGCTAGTCTGATACTGTATTTGTGATACTTTGAAGTAGACCCAAGCGGAAGAAGATGAAGGCTGAGTTTAATAATCTTGCTAAGTAGCAATAGAATTCTGAACTACATGGTGTTTCATGAATTATATTTCTTAACCTCCTTTTTTTAACTCTGAGAATTAAAGTATGAGAAAAAAAGTTTGCGCATGAGATGATCTCTTAGAATTTGTCTAAAGTCCCCCCTTCTCTCCTTTCTTTTCCTATAAATATATAGATGGTATGTTGATTCCCCAGTCTGCAGCTTGTTGGGACCAGGCCGTGGCTAGCTGTGCTGTGTATACCATCACGTGAGCCATAGTTAGTGCCAAGGAAGGGAAGTCAGCCTAACCCCCACAGCATCCTTCCACCCAATCCAACCCACAACACCAACTCCTTTTGTACCTTCCAAAAGTTGCAGGAATGAGAATGCTGTGAATGGTACAGGTTGATAACAATTACAGTCTGAGAATGCTAGGAGTTTCAACACATTCATACGAAACAGCCAGGTAGAGGAACCAAAGATGGTGGTGTCCGTGGTCTAACAGCTGTTGCCTTTTCATGCACATATGCTAGAGAAGTGGTTCTTCAAGTGTGGCCCCCCATCTAGCACTATCAGTATCACCCAGGAACTTTTTGGAAATGCAAATTTTCACGCTCTACTCTGAACCAACAAATAGAAAACCTTGAATAAAGCCCACCAATCTGTGTTTTAAAAAGTCCTCCACGTGGGTTTCTGAAGCACGTTCAAGTTTGAGAACCACTGGATTAGACTAGACCTCACATGTAGATTTCCAATGTTCAGTGACTCATCACTCAGCAATTTTGGCAGAGTCATGTTTGCACATTACTTCAGTAACTGGCTCTGTGGTACATGCACAGTTACTCAGAATGGATGCAGGCATACAGGGAGGGGTCTGCTCCAGGCCTCTCTCCCCAGCTTATGGATGGGATGTCTGTCTTCTCCCTGTGGTCACACCACTTCTCTCAGGCTGTGTCCAAATTCCTCTTCTTGTCAGGACACTGGTCACATTGGATTAGGGCTCACCCTAATGACCCCATTGTAACTTAACGTCCCCTTTGAAGACCCCATCTCCAAATACAGTGACATTCTGAGGTATGAGGGTTGGGACTTCAACATAGAAATTTGATGGGCTAATTCAATGTAAGCATTTCACATTGTATATCAAATCAGTACCCTGAAACCCATAAATGCATCAATGTACAAAAATAAATTAAAAAAAAAAAAAGAAATTTGATGGGGGGGGGGTTGAAAGTCATTTTCTTTAGAATTCTGTCTTTAATTTTATAGGGGATTATCTGGCAAACTGCTCTACACTCAGGTTGCCTTTCTGTCCTCTGTGCTGTTTATCCAGACATTCCAAAGTGTTTTCTAGTTTATTTAATAGTCTGTTGACTTCTTTTCCTGGATATCTTGTGAAATTAGAATGCACTCATTTCTAGAAGTTTGGGCTTTATTTCAGAGTCTCTCAGCAATGTTGGCATTGTCCTCACCCTAGTAAATCACGGCATCCAGAACTGAACGCCTTATTATTCCCCAGCAGGATCCACCAGTCCTGTGTGCAGAAGGATTTTACAGCCTTCCTTGTGGGCTCTGGTCCTTTATCAATCACCTCAGCTTTGGCCAGCCACGTAATTTTTGTGCTCCTTGTCATCAGGACCTGTAAGGCTTGCTTTCTTTCTTTCTTTCTTTCTTTCTTTCTTTCTTTCTTTCTTTCTTTAAGACAGAGTCTCACTATGTCACCCTCAGTAGAGTGCTGTAGCATCACAGCTCACAGCAACCTCCAACTCTTGGGCTTAAGAGATTCTCTTGCCTCAGCCTTCCAAGTAGCTGGGACTACAAGCGCCCACCGCAAACACCTGGCTAATTTTTGGTTGCAGTTGTCACTGTTGTTTAGCTGGCCTGGGCTGGGTTTGAACCCTCCATCCTTGGTGCAAGTGGATGGTGCCACAACCACTGTACTAAGGCATCGAGCCAGGACTCGTAAGGCTTTTTAATGTGTGCTGCTTCTCCCCCGGGGCGCCACTCCAGCAATCCTGCAGAGGCACCGGTACCTGTGTGCACATGCATGTGTGTAAATCACCGCATGGATTGCTAACTTTGTCTTCATTAAATTTTATTTGCTCAGTCAAGCTTGTTTCCTTGTGCTTGCCTGTCATGAACTTTTTTGGCCCCTTCTCTTCTCTCTCAATCCTCCCTTCTCTGTCCTTATTCTAGACTCTAATGAAAATGTGAACTAGGAAAAGGCTAAGGACATATCTTTGAGCAGCACACCAGAGAGCTCTATTGGGGTTGACACTTCCCCTCTGAAAAGTCCTCTGGATTTGTGAATGTTGCGTGCTCAGGGATTTGTGAACGTTATGGCACTACCAGCAGCCCGCATTTTTCCAACTTATTCATGGACTTTTGAAAGATTATGTTGACTGTTCTGCCTAAATCTATATAATGATAGCAAGTTTTTATGCCTACAGTTTCTACCAAGTCTGCAAAGCTAGTAAGTTTCTTGGGAAAAAAAATAAAGAATTCTTCCTCAATTTGTTTTGGTTAACACATGGCAGCTCTGTTATAAACATGGCCCCTTTTAATTAGTCACAAACCATGTATGTAATACATACTTTGCACGAGAAGGAAGTCAATTTCTATAGTCCACAGTTTTCAGAAACCAACATTTTCCCTCTTTGGAAAATGTTCACATTTTCTCAACTTCATACTTGATTTTCCTGTACAAATTTAAAAGAGATGAGGCAAGTCTTGCTGAAATAGAGTAACCTGAGGACTCTCAAAACAGGGTAAAAACAATGGTGAGATCTGCCTCATCTCACAAATAAAGATCAGAAGGCAGGGATGCCACACCAAAAATGTAGGCTTTGGGAGTGACATTTATTTATCTCACACTCCATGGTCTTGTGAATTTTGTTCCAATACTGAAATGTTTGGGTAAAACAGTCATTTGAAGACGAACAGAGTAGAAAGGGAGAAACTCTCCATACTCCACGTTTGTACCGAATTTAGTAGTTGAATCCATATCCTAACTTGGCACTGCTTATTCCCTGTGTGTTTGATTGGTCTCAGTGGCACTGTGTGGTCCTTAAGGACAGAGCCTGTCATATCATTCCTCACCTGCCATGATTAGCACAGCACAAGACACAACATTTCAAGAAGCACCAGTTATCTTCACTTGAAAGAAGGCATAAGTGAGTAAAAATCAAAATTACATTTTAAGTTGGTGACCTGTGGCCGTCAGAAGGAACCATTTCTGCTGATACCATGATCTTGGACTCCAGCCTCCAGGACCATGAGAAAGTAAATTTCTGTTGTTTTAGTCTCCCCGTCTGTGGCAGTTTGTTAGGGCGCCCAAGCTGATGAACACCACGGTTAAGTGAGAGCTGAAGGGGGTGGCCACCTGCCAACTCCAGAATCTGTCATCTGCGTTGAGAACGAGCCTGAGAGTCGTAAGCCCCTCCCCAGTGCGGGGAAGCCCCTTTCTGAGATCCCTGTCACTCCTCTGCCAGCTTTGCCAGCCTTACAGGCCCTTCCTGGTCTTCAGAGATCGTGGTACGTCCCTGCTATTTGACATGTCTCCATGGTACAAGTAACTGAATTCCAGCCTCCTTTTATTTCTGGTACTTTATTATAATGTTTAGTTCACCCACACAGATGTTTTAAGCTTTTATAAAGTCACAATTATTCATCTTTTTTTCTTGTAACATTTTCATGAGGGACACAGTTTTCTCCACTGGGGTTTCAGGATGTCATTAGTGACCCTAGGGGATCGATATTAGGAAATACGACAGGCCGCAGATCCTCCCAAGGCTGGGCTTGCCTTGGGAGGGAGAGAGGTTCTGAGCCTTTGGAGTAGAAGTCAGGGGGGCCTTCCAGGGCGGTGGGGACGGGCAGGCTGGGTGCAAGGATTGTTTGCCTCCTCCAGGCTGGGGGCACGAGAGAATGGAGGCTATTTGTGGCAAAAATCATGGCCTGAAGGAAGATGCCTAGAGGCAAATGCTCGTGTGCTAAGTTAATCAAGTTGTGCCTCTTCACTCTTCCCCTGGCTGAGAATTCTCCAGAGTCTTTCCTGCCTGAGGGACTTTGACATCAGCAAAGGCTCCTTTGGAGTTGGAGACCTACGTGCAGAAACAGCACAAGTGCAGGGGAGATGGGGACCCTCTGAGTGTTGTTTAAGTAAATGCTTCTTAAATCCAGTGTATTTAAATCTCACAATATTTAGATTTCAACATTCAATTATGAATGGAGCCTATACCAAACTTTAAACAACTCAAGCCGCTCATTACTGATTTAGTACTAGCTTTCTGCTGGACAGGGAGGGTTGTTCTCATGGCCCGCTGTGAAACTGACACACTTCGAGCTGTTTCTGTTTTGTTTATTTCAGTGTCTTTCAGAAGTATCAAATGCTATTGGCACAATTCAGGGAATAGCGTTTATTCATTATTTGGGCTCCCTCTCTAAGTGGCCCAAACAGATCTTTACAAGACAGATGAAATACACAGCAGTAGCCAAAAGGATCAACGGGGAAGATTGTCTAGTTATTCAAAAAGATGAAAAAAAGGATGTGAAGTAAGAGATGAAAATAAAACTGCAAGCGTCTGCCAGGCCAGACTTGAAAAGCAGGTGAGAGTAGTTTAATCTGACTACACTTAATCCCTCTCTATACTGCGCAGACAGCCGCCTTGCAGCTGTATTGCAAGAATAGCTGGAATTTATGCCAGACCTCAGACTTTTATTCAAGACTGGTCTGAAGAGGGGAGAAACGTTTGTCACAGTGGACTTGCGAACTCATTCAGGCCTTCATCATCAGTGTTAAAGCAACAGATCTTTGGTCCCTTTCTGCTTCTGGCCATGGTCAAGTGTAAAACTATACATATAATCACCAAATTTTTCTTTTAATATAATAGTATGGCCTATGCTATCCCTTGTAAAATGTGAGTTTCAAGTGATTTTTGTTTTACAGTGACTGTAAATTCCAACATGAAACTAGTGATAGTGATGGTGTCATGATGTAAAGTCCCAGCCTTCCTACAGGTATGGTGAATCCAGTCTAGAAAAGAGCGTGCACGTGAATATGTGAGTTCATGTGTGTGTGTTTGTAAAAACCCCTATTAAAATGATTAAGTACAAACACTAAAGAATATAATTTAAATAGGCTTTTTCATTAGAGATTTTATTCCAATCATGAGCTCTTCTTAATTACTGCTGAAGTTAACATTTTTCTCTCCCAGGCATAAACAGACTTAGGTTTTCAAAGTTATTTTGGAATCAAATGCTGTCTGGGATGTACATATAGTTTTGATACTGTAAGGGTTCAAATATGTTTGTATTAAACACCCTGTTCCCTTGAATAAATAAATGCAGAGAGCTTTTATTAAACAGTTAAGCTCATCTAATCATTCATTCATTCATTGACTCACTTGTTCACTCATGCATTTATTACCAGATATGGGCCAGGCACTGGGGAAAACAGTGGTAAACAAAACCAGGCGTAGAATCCTTATCACAGAGCCGAGAGTCAAGAGGGGAAAACATATTAGCCCAAGAATCACACGTATGAACACAAAATTATACCTTGTCCCCCTCACAGGTGGTACAGGTAAGAGGGTGAGTCTCCCTAAGGATGAGTCTGTGCAATGAGGTGGGGAGGAAGGAGGTTCCAAGCAGAGGAAACAATATACTTAAAGACTAGGAGGGGGTCAGGGTACCAGGGGAAGGAGGCCTGAGGTTGTGTCTAGAGAGCTAGAGGGATATAACATGCTAACATTTGCATTTAGAGAGAATCATTCCAGTTGCAATGTGGAGGACAGATTGAATTTGGGGAGGAGAAGAGGAGAGAGGATAGTAGCTTATTTAAATATTACACATGGAAAACATGTATTTTAGGGAGGCACTTATGACTAAGACATGATATTTTACTCTTAAGGGTACTTAGGGGAGGCAAAAATTAAGATTTAAAATTTGTTTGATAGGAAAAATAGGAGAAAACTGATTAATTAGTTTAATAATTAATGAACACCAAATAACTCTTCTATAATCTTTTCCTATGTTTCTACAAAAGATAGAAATTCAGAGAATGCACAGCAGGAATTTATGTGATAAAACTAGGCTCTACTCTGAAATTACAAACAGAACACCATATGCTTACTTAAATCCCTAGATTTCTATTCCCTTAAATATATGGTGTTACTTTATTCTCATTAAGCTATTATAGAAAACATTTATAATAAATAAACTCTCATTAGGATGTGAAGGGCTGATAGCAGCAACACTAGCTCTGAACTAATTTCCACTAAAGTGTGAAAGGCTATTAACAGTAAAACAAGTCTATGGAGGCAGGGGCCAGAATCCCCCTTTACCTTCTCAGGTCTAGCTAGTGTCTGCTACATACTGTTGATCTGGAATGAAACTATGCTAATTCTCTCAAAAGAATATGTTTAATAACATATAAGAAAAAAATTTCTAGGAGATGAATTTTAGACAACTTGGAATAAAAGTTGTAGAGATCATTTTGAGTAAAGTGGCCTTCCTCATATTTATTGAGACATAAAAACATGCAAGACTACTTTAAGTATTTAGCTTGGGATGGCACTTTTCTTCCCCATATCTCACTTCTTACTGTCATCTCATGAGTCTCCCACTGATTACAAGAAATTAGTAAGGCTATTTTTCTGTTGTTTACAGAGAAATACACACGCATGCATTTAAGTTTCCAGTTCAGAAACCCGAAACTGCACATTGTAAAGGAATGTGCAAAAGATAATTTGGACTAAATACAGTAGAAATCTCTGTAAGCTGGTCACCCAAGGCACTGTGACAAACTGGTTAGCACAGGAGGTGGTCAGCATAAGAAACCAGGGCTACTATACTGATGTGTACATGTGGTGCATATCCAGTCTGCGAAAATTAGGTCATTATAAGGAGGTGGTCAGTGTAGGGAGGTGGTTAACATAAGAAACCAGGCCTACTGTACTGATACATACATGTGATGCATGTCCAGTCTACGAAAACTAGGTCAACTTAAGGAGGTGGTCAGTATAGGGCGGTGGTCAACTATGGAAGTTCTACTGTATTTTGAAAAAAAGAAAGCATTTAAAACAATCTTGCTTAGAATTACCAGAATGCAAACTTATAATCTTTTGACCCTGGAGTAGTTCACAACATGCCCCACAGACGAGAATCTTTTCATAATCTGCTTTTCAGAACACATGAGGTATTGTGAAATGGCCTGTTTCACCTGCCAGATTAAAAGGTCCATCCCTGATCTCAGTGGGAAGCGTCACAGGCCTGACGCTGACATGTTCTCCTGCCATGGGCTCCGTCCAGCAAACATCCTAGAAGAGGCCTTTCCTGGGGTCAGATGCAAGTCAGCCTCTGAGGAGGAGGTCAGATGGCTTAGCCATCACAAGTGAGTCAGGCTGGATAAATGTCAGTCGTGGGTGTCGGGAGTGATCAGCCTCAGTGATTGGGCTTAATCAAGACCACAATGTCCCTTTCTAGAGCTCTGCAATGAATCAGGGACATTTGGTGGACCCCAGCGCTACAACAACCAAGTAAAAAACATTTTAAGCCCATCAGATTCAAAGGTACCATTATTCTTTTTTTTTTTTTTTTTTTTTTTTTTTTATCAGATTTAGATAAACTTTGCCATATAGTCAGACACAGTGTGGACCACTTGCTACTTCATAGCTTTTTGGGTCTAGATAGGCTAAGGAAATGGGAATGTGTTTTTGTTTTTTTTCTGCTTATCTGAAGTAACTCTATTTTTCTTTTTCTCCCCAATGAACTGGGAAGTACTGACTCGGAAAAATTACATAAAATGAATGCATCTTATTAACAGTGTATCTGGAAAAACCTAATTTTAATATGTCCAGGTGACATGAGTCAGAGTAAAACCTGGGGCAGCTGCTGCCATGGTGGTTGTGAGTTTCTGAATGGACATTTCTCCCACAGTGATTCCCAAAGTCTAAATACAGGCACCGTCTTACATATTGTCCATGGCTAATCAACTTAGTCTGTTACCACTTGTTACAATTAATAAGTAGCATTAGCAAACTATCTCTTAATTTTAATACCAAAAATGGTGTAACTTCCCTTTCTTCCCTTCCTCCCGTTCGCTTTCACAATCTTTTGCTCCCTTCTTGCACAGATCAAGCTGTACAGCTCCATCAGGGCTTCCCTGATTACTCAGGGAATTGTGATCAGTTTCCCCAGAGACAATACGATTCACCCCATCTCACAGAGTTACGGGAAAAGAGATGTTACCATTCATTGGAATACAAAGGACATTGGACTTTAAAAAGAAACCATCACAAGTTTCTTCCACTGAGTGGAAAATTTTAAATTGGGGTTAGGATTTGCTACTACTGATCTGATAGCACATTTAGGTTTTACCCGAGGACCTGCCCGCACGGCTCCCCCTTGTCACGCAGCGCCAGTGCAGGAAGTGGGCCCGTTTGCCTCAGCTATGATGGTGGTTCTGTATGGATCCGAATGAGAAGCCAAAGGAATAGCCAGACAACAAAAAGGAAGGAAGAAAGGAAAACAAATTCAAGGGGAGGAACGACGGGCCCCAAGTGGCCTTATTATATGAATAGACTGCAGATAACTCCGTCCTCCCACCACAGCACTTCATAAATTCTGTCATCTTGTTAGGATTGTCAGAAGCACGCTGACCTCACTTCCTCCATTAACGAGCTTGCCCTATTTTGAGGGGAGATTCTTTACAAACACACAGCCCAGGAACACCTCATAAACAGCTTGTCAGCCTTGTAATTCTGGAAGTCATGAATTCCACACCACGGAGGAGGCACGCCAGGAACCAGCAGAGGTCCCTGGCCCAGTGATGGCTGGACAGAGGCTGCTACTGCAGTCCAGCTGGTGAACCTGCTAACAGCAAAGTTTAATCTTTGCTTACCCAGAAAGGTGTCAGAGGCAGATTGGCTCCTTTTCACACAATAACCAGGTTCTTTTTACTTGCCTGAATGTGTTCCCTCTTTGGGAAGACAGAGGCAGCCAGAGGTGTGACATATAGGGGTGTGGAAAATTGCTCCAGAAAGGCTGCATTTGTGTACAGCCCACTCTGATGTTTTGCTTTTGTCATCAACAGCCACTTCAATGCTTCAGCCAGCCCTTCAGCCCCCTCCTCGCCCCCTGCTGACTTGATTCTCTTAGTCCAAGCTCGATGAGGGAAACAGCTTTACATTCTCAGTAATCCAGGATGGATTAAATGATCAAAAATTCATTCTACTTCTATGAGACTGAGTTTTTGCTGAAGTCTCCAGCACAGTCATGAAAAAGAATCTTGACTCTATAAAGGCAAGAAAAACTCCCCATGGCCAGCTTATGCACCGGGCGAGCTCCATAAACTTGCTCTTGCTGACTAGCCTGGGTTTTAGTGTCTTGAGACAAACTGCGTCAAATTATATATAAAAACAAAGCATCCCAAATGCCAGGGAGGACCTTATCTCTTATTCCTAAGGTGTTTCCTCTCCCTCCCCAATGAGCCACTTTTCACCCCTGTTGATTTACACTCTCTCCGCGGACACAAAGGTGGACTGAACATAAACTGTTTCATGCTCGCGTTGATGCCTTGAACAGATAATGAAAACAGCTCGGTGGCCTGGATCCCCTGCCCTTTCTTTCCTGTAGTGATGGCCCCCAAACCCTTCACAATGCACACCATAATCAGAGCCCCTGGACAGGGAATGGATTCATCAAAATTCATTGGATGCATTTTGGGGAGGACGGAGGTGGGGGGCGGAGAGGCAAGGTGGGCTCAGAACTCACCCCTGCTCTTCTGGGTTTCACATCTAGCCCGGCATGGGGTGGAAGGTGTGTAGGGTCATCAGTTATTTCCAGTTGCTATTTTGGTCAGCCACATAAAAAATATCCCTGACGATTCTGAATTGCATGTATAAAGCATTTTATGGCTGTGGGTCTTGTTGCTCCCCACTCTCTTTCTCAGTTTTTCCCCCTTCTGACTGTCCCATATTTCCTCCTCTCTGCTATATCCAACATAAACATTTATCTTCTTGGACCATGTATTCAAAAAAAAAAAAAAAAAAGGTAAAGGGAATAGTAAAAATACAGAGTCAAATGTGAGTGGCAGAGCTATAATTCTTTATGAAGTAGCAGGTAAGATTGATTGTCAAGGGTCAAAAGGCTAGGTCAAACTCTGCTCATTCGTCAGCTGAATGTCATTTTTGTTTTCCCTGTCACCAGATAGCTTTAAAAAAAATTGCAACTCCTTCCTCATTATCTGGGACTTGGCTCCTTTTCTGTCATCCAGTATTAATGAAACCGTGCTTCAAGCCTGGCCCTCATCTTCTGAGGTTCTCCTTCATACGCTGCCTTCCTTTCTAAAACACTACAGAGAAAGCTCCATTTCAAAGGCCATTTTCTCCCACAGCCACATTGGGATATTGCCACCAGACCGAGAATGATTTGAAAACACGTACAAGATATAAACGTTTGAATGAACAAAAATGTAATTAAATCATAGCAGGTGTAAAGCTTGTGATTCAATATAATTGGATGGGTGCAGTATCTTTGCATCTCATAAAGAGGAAAACAGAATGAGATGAAATATCTGGAAGCCACCTTAAAATTATGTGTCATAAATAAAGAAAAAAATCTCCACTTGTAATTACAACAGGTCACAACAACATAATGCAAAACCTAAAATAATGCATTGATATTGCTGGGTGTCAAACATGCCAGCCACAGTAGGTAAAATGTAGGTTAAAACTATCAAACAATTTCAGCTCCAAAAGACTCATTTTATTATCTCATATTTAATTATTCTAAAGTGAAAGAGGGTGATGATTAGTTAGATGGGAATTAATTTGTGCATTTCTAAGCACATATCTGCCGAATGCTGTAAGTTATCAGCTAAGAGAGGTAGTTGAAGAAACACAGATTTGTGTCCAAAGCTAGATAAGAGCTCAAAGTTTACACCTTAAGCAACGATGGTTAGTTACTTATTTTGTAACCCTATGCTGTTTTCTTCTCTGTCCTCTTTGCTTCTAAATATTATTAGTACAGAGACTTGGATCAAAGTGGATTGATAGATCTAGATTAGAATTTTCTTTATAGCGGTGACATGCTTTGCACCAATTGTCCAGTCTTCTCTGCAAGTAATTTTCATTAGCCCATTTCATTCCTATCAGGTGGCAACTGCATAGTGTGAATGAAGTCTTACATGAATCACTGTGTTTTGCTTTATTTCTATTTCACAATCACAGGCCTGCAGTCACCACAGAATGTCCTGAGGAGTATTGCAGGAGGTTGTAAAGAGAGAGCACAGCTGAATCAATAAGATCAGCACTCTCCTTTTTAAGAAGGAAAAAGTAATGATGACAACAAACAAATCCTTCAATGAAATGCTATGCTTTCAATTTACCCAGAAATGATAATTAAATTTGAATATAGCATCTATTGATTTTATAGCACAATATTTTCAGTCCTTGAAAAATGTCACTCGCAAAGCTGTTCACCAGATTCAGCTTGAAGGACTTGATTGAAAGAAGTACAGCATAGCCGTGTTAAGAATCTGGACTGCAAGAACAAAAAGCCCAGAGGACAAATTCTATATGGGGAGTGGCTTGGTGGGGACACCTGTCCAAGCAACCGGAAGCTTTTAACCTTACCCCAGGGTGCATCTCAAGGTGAAGGTGGAAAGGGAGAGGTGGATTGCAGCATCAAGCATCCTGGCAGTGAGATTGGATTCTGAGAAGGGATGAGTGGGGATAGGAGGCCCTGGGGACAGGAGATGAGAAGAGCAATTCAGGAGACAGACTCTCCTGAAAGAGGAAGTTGACCACCTCAAAAGATAAAGTGGCTTCTAAAAACTCAAAACCTGTGTATATAAAAAAGGAGCTAAAATAAATTTGTTAATATGTTGTATTAAAATACATGCTTTTTCTAAAGTTCTATTTTTTTCTAATTTTGGATGGTGCTTTAGTTTACAATACCTAATAAAAAGAAATGGTATTACATTTTTGTTATTCAAAATATTATGCCTATTCTTTGCAAGTGTCACTGGGACTTCTTGGTGGTGAATACGAAGGCCCAAGTCCATTTTGTTAGGCTAAGACAGCTTAACAGCAGCACCGCTCACACTACTGACAGCAAGTGTGAGGAGGAACACAGTCTAGAGATGACATAATAAGCCCCAGGAGGATTGCCCCAAACTACAAATAATAATGGAAATGTAACATCTCTGACTGAAAATGACCTATGTTTCATACTTTGAGGTTATGGTATTTGTTCTAATGGACTATCAAAACCAAGGCCAACGATTTTGAACTATAAATCCAGATTATTGAAGAAAACTGTTAAAAATGGACTGTATACATTTTCTTTTAAAAGATTGTTTTGATGTCCAATGATCAACCACCACACTAGAATTGCCAATAGTCGTGACATATCTGTGAAAGATGATGGCTAATATTTTTCATGATTGAATCAGAATGCTAAAACACTGACTGTTTTTAACGGGAGCAACACTGGAAAAAAAATGTGAAGTCCTGTTTTTAGGTAAAAAACAAAACAAAACAAAACAAAAGCACACAACTAAAAAGCCAGGAAAACATGGCTTAATAGCAGAGCAGAGTATATGACACAAACAGAAAATTTTAGTTAATTGTAACCTAACAGTTTGACTATTTGACAATAAGATGTCTGTGTGTAGGGTGGTTTAATGGCTGGAATGGACTTTGTATTAAGGGTGCACCAGCCCTTCTGGGTTTTGCTGTCTGTTTCCAGTGCTGGGGCTGGAGATGTCCTGTGCAAGGGTGGCCTGTGTCAGGTGATGCTGGCGGACCTGGGGTCAGGCAGAGCTGCAGTGGTGCCTTCCAGCGGCTGGAGGGAGGAGCTGGGGAGCAAAGGATCATGGAAGAAATAATGATCAGAAGACGGAGGGAGGCCTGAGTGTTGTCTTGACTTTTTTCAAGATGTTCTCTTGAAGAAAAGGGATTATATTTAATGTAGCTCCAGTTTAGGTCAAGATCAGAAATAGTGTTCCAAAGCTGAAGGAAGGTGGGTTTTGGGCACAAAACAAAGGCCTAATTTTTTAAATTATAAGGATGAAATATGCTATCTTTGTGTGTGTGTGTTCTATTTATACTTCAGGGGTTGAACCAGAGGGTGTCTAAGGGTCTTTCTATTTTCACACGTAACTTCTCTAGAACACATCAGGCTGTGAATATCATGGTGGTGATTAACAGACAAGTTCCTGATCCTAGAATTGATATCTGTAAACATATACACACATATACACACACGCATACATATACACACATATACACATACATATATAGATACACATATAGTTATTTAGTGTTAATTATAATGTTAAATACAAGAGAAACTTTTAGAAATGGATTTAACAGTTTAATCAAAAAATAATTCATGAATCAGGCAGCACCCAGAACCAGAAAAGGTTCAGAGTGTTCTACCCAGCAGTGTGATCAGTAAGCTTTTACAGAACATGGAAGCAAAGTAGAGAAATCAGTTGATTGGCTACAGCTGGGCATCTGACTTATTTGGGCATGGTGTGACGAGCTGGCTGCCTGGAATTGGCTGAAGCGTGACTTCTTGTGACTGGCTGGACACCAGGTTATTTGTTACACGCATACAAAAAGTTCCTAAGTTAGATTTCAGTTTGTTTATTTACTAAACTGCAATTTGTTATATAAGAAGTAAAATATAGAAACAGTCTCAGACTAATAATCTCTTGCTAATTTAACAATAATAAACAATGTCTCTGGCGGTGCCTATGGCTCAGTGAGTAGGGTGTTGGCCCCATATACTGAGGGTGGAGGGTTTGAACCAGGCCTGGCCAAACTGCAACAACAACAACAACAAAAATAGCCAGGCATTGTGGCAGGCGCCTGTAGTCCCAGCTACTCGGGAAGCTGAGGCAAGAGAATTGCCTAAGCCCAAAAGCTGGAGGTTGCTGTGAGCTGTGACACGACAGCACTCTACCAAGGGTGACATAGTGAGACTCTGTCTCTAAACAAAATGGATAAATAAATAAAAATAAACAATGTCTCTTATAATTAATAATATGATTTGATGTGGTATTTATATATTACTTTATACTTTTTTTTTTTTTTTTTTTTTTTTTGGAAATGAGAACCATTGAGTATTTAACTGCTGGGGTTGTACAGGCAGAGACCAGGTGAGCTCCTGGTATGGAAGGATACCCAAATTGGATGGGACCTTGGACTAGATATCCTCAGAGGCTGAATATAACTATCAGTTTCACTGCCCAACACTGAATATCTTCTATGGACCAGACATCATAATTCAGCGAAGTCTCTGATGTTGTCAACATCCACACAATGTGCTTTTTGTTATCATGTGGTTATTATTTTCCATAATTCGAGAATGAGCTGAAAACTTGTCTCTTTGTTCATTATGACAACTGTGGACACCAGAGGAAAGATGGTTTATAATCACACCATCAATTATGGGCTTGAAAACCAATGATCCAGGTGGTTGTATTTCTAAAAAAGCATTTCTAGTTTTCCCTCCATTAAAAGTTGGTATATGGTAAGGAAGGAATCAGTGTTTGTTGAAAGGTTGCTACTTGTGAGTCACTGCGTTAGATGTGCTGTATGCACGTTCTTTTATCCTTCTTCGCCCTGTGACATAGGTGTTATTGTTCCCCTATTACAGACAAGGACAATGAAGCTCAGAGAGGTCAGGTGATTTCCACATTGCTGTTAAGAGGCAGTGCTGAGGTTGAACTCAGGTCTGTCTGAATCCAAAGATGATGGCCGTGACACTAACATCTTACTGTCTCTGAGGATAAATAGTCCACTGGCTTGTTGACATTATCTCACAATTTAAAGCTTTGATTATAATTGAAAGAAGATTAAATAATTAAAAAACCATTAAAAAGATAATTCAAAAGCTGGGTCTTTAATTATTTTTTAGTGTTGAAAATGTATCTGTTCTTTGATCCTGTTTAGGTCAGTTGTAATTGCTATGAGGCAAGCTCCTTCCTATTTACCCTGCATGCCTCTGACTCCAGAATCTCCCAATTAGCAACCTCCCTTGCTAAAAGGTTTTATATGGGTTCAGTCAATAAAAACTGATGCTTGAAAGCCCCACCGAGCCTCGCTGCATACGGTGACCTGGACTGGGTGTGGCATGTACCCTTTCAGCTGGTGTTCTCACTTCATGTATCCATGGGTTGCCTGAGCTCCTGAGGAAGCACAGGCTCTGCTTCCATGGATCTGGGCTCAGGTCTGAGATTCTAACCAGCTTCCAGGATCTTGGGGAAACAAGGCTCTTAGGAACCAAAGAATAACTGTGGACTGGTAAAATTCAGATCATCAGATAATCCACTCAATACTTTTCTCTGTGTCTCTGAAACCTGAATGTGAAAGGCAAGATCAAGTGGGTCATTATGGAAGTTTTGAAATGCACACAAATCAGGAAACATAAAATCCACACAGATGGAAACAAATGAAGCCCTCCCAGCAATACCGGTCAGCTGGACAAGTTGAAACTTCCATGAGTGAATCAGAAAGGACGCTGTGGACTGTTTTTCTTGGAAGTGAAATAATGGACCATAACACAGTCTCTCAAACTTTTGTAGTGACCCACATATTTTAGAGGGGTTAGGCCCTAAGTAGCAGAGAAGATAGGAAAACATCATGCAGCTAACACCTTTATCATAGTCTACATACATGCCCATATTTAATGTTTAATTTTCAAAACGACTTAGTGAGTTTGGTAGACTATACCATTCCCCACTTTTTAGTTGAGAAAACTAAGGTACAATGAGAATGAGTAACACAGCCAGCTGTCTGCAAATCTGGACTTTAGCTTTAACATGCTGTGCATTAGAGGAGTAACACTGAACAAAGAATCAGGTGAGGAAACTAGGATGCCGAGGTCGAAAAGCAATGTCACAGGCACACTCTTTTAAAGAACTGTGATATTTAGCTTGGATTTAGGACTTACGTTCCTTGTAATTTTCTTTGGATATCTGATGAGCGGGTATGGGGAAGGAAAAGTAGGTTTATTTTATGTTTATTTAGATAACTGCTAGCAGACATTGCTTGTCGGGCTACTAATCTTGAGAGAAGCTATGTAGGAAAAAAGTGATGTTGTGAGCATCACTCTTCCTCCTAAAGATTCACAGCACCCACTTGCCTATGAAGGGTGCTGAGAAGTCCTTGGGGAAGCAGACTTACTCGACGTCTTTCAAGTTAGGAGTTTTATTCTTATTTGACCACCAACTCCCTCTCTCTCTTTCAAACAACAATACCTCTTAACATCCCCCATGAAACTAATTACCGCCCCTAGGATGCCCTTGGGGAGATGCTGATGTCAGCCACTGACGCAGAGCCAGACAGATCCCTGAGAGATGGAAAGGATTACTTTCTCACACTACGACCTGTCCAAAGTAAACTTCCCATCACCGGGTATGTTCAAGGACAGGGTGGAGGATGATGTTTGAGGCGTAGTTGAGCACATCTGGAGAGACGGGCCATCTTACGGGAGGGGCTGCTTGTGCTAGAGTTTTACATGGTCATGTTGGTTCTGCTCCTTAATTTGGTGGTAAAATTAAATCATGCTATGGTACCAAAACAATTGACATTAGGAAATTATGTTGTTAAAAGACTAAGTAATTAAATTACTCTGGAGTCACTGCTGAGCTAGGATGTTTTCTCCATATAAACCATGTGGCCCCAGCCATCCTGCTACAGAAATACTTAAAAAAAAAAATCATTGAACCGAGTGGCACCTGTGGCTCAAAGGAGTAGGGCCCTGGCCCCATGTGCCGGAGATGGCGGGTTCAAACCCAGCCCGGGCCAAAAACGGCAAAAAAAAAAAAAAAAAAAAAAGTCATTGAACCACTTTAGTCAAGTTAACATTCTCAGCAGTTTTACATTTTATTTTAAAATTTCAAATTAATGTGAGCGTACTAATGTTTGGGTTACATTGTTTTCAATTCCAAGGTAAAGTTCAAGTTGTAGTTGAGTCCCTCACCCAGGGGCTATGCTGAACACCCTCACATAGTGCACATTAGGTGAGATCCTGCCAATTGCCCTCCCTAGAAATACTTTTGCAACCCTTGGGCTGGGGAACAGCTCCAGAGTCTTTGACTTTATGTAATGTAGTCCTGAGATCCATCTTGTAGGTAAGCAGGATAGACGTGTGCCTGGAAAAATCATGACTTGAGAATTTCCTTCCTTTCTTTCCACCTCCCAGCTAACTCTCTCACCTGCTCCTGGGTTCCTGGAGACAGGGTCTTGCTCTGTTGCCCAGCCTGCTAGAATGCAGTGGCTATAGCTCATGTAACCTGTTACTTCTGGGCTAAAGCTATCTTCCCACCCTAGCCTTCTAAGTAGCTGGGGCTACAAGCCTGAGCCATGATGCCCAGCTAATTATTTTTATTTTTTTGTAGAGATGGTGTCTTGCTATGTTGCCCAGGCTGGTCTTGAACTCAAGCACTCCTCCATTTCAGCCTCTCAAAGTGCTGGGATTACAGGTGTGAGTCACCACCTGGCCTTTTTAAAGTTCTTTTTTAGAGAAAAGCTGCATGGTCAACAAGTGGAGATGAAGCTTCAGGTACAAATGCTGGTGGGGAAGAAACTCACAGACTCCTCTTTGCCCATTCATTCACTAATTTACTCCAATATTCAGCATTTACTGAGAATCAACCTGCACTCAATGCTTCCTCCCTTTAGGGAAGCAATGCTGAGCTCAGATGTATTCCTGGGACAGGTGTGAGTAGGAGGACAGTCACGGGAAGGGCTCAGTAGAGATGACAGATGGGAGAACATGGAATTTCTGGGGAAGACACTGACAAACTTCAGCATCTCAAGTCGGTGCCAAGGGCCAGTCCTATTAGAGGATCACATAATTTCAGATTTCTTTCCTCTATGGTTTATTGGGATACACAGGTTTTCCCAAAATCTAATTCACATGATTAAAAACCCAAGGTTTTAGTTCCTTAACGGGAGTGTTTTAGTTTAAGAAGTGAAAATCCATACTTTTGACATCCAAGTTTCAGAAATGCTGAGTAGCAATTGGGTTCTGCACAAATACTATATTTGAAACAAGGTGGCAACTCTGCCTATATTCCCAGGTAGGAATTCCTCAACCTTTGGTACTGGCCATGGAAACAAACCACACATTCAAAGGGGCTTGTGCCAGCAGAACAGGCCAGAAAACGGAGTGACCAGAGCACCAGCTGTGGTGAGTGGCCATACGTCCTGGGTTTCTGGGGTGGCCTGGAAAAATACCCCATCCTTTTGTCAATCACTGCCTTATACATACAGCAACAAGGGCATGGCACTTTTAAGTGGTAAATGTCTGTAGTGCGGGATACATTCCTGGAGGCAGAAGATGAGTTGCAATCTTTGCAGTAGGAAAAATCTAACAAGCACAGCTGTGACAAACTAGAAAAAACTGTTGATTTGGACTGTAAAAGACCTAAGAGTGAAATTCAGACTTTGTTACTTTCTGTAGGACCAAGCCTGTTTCCTTCTCTGTGAGATGAGATGTTCTCCCCGGAGGGGTGCACACTGGAGGCCCCGGAGCCGTGTGGAAAGCGCCGTGGCTGAGCCCTGTGCAGAGGGAGTGAAGTCCTGGGTCTTTTCACGGACCCCACGTACCAGGCCAGTGAGAAGCAACAGGTCCCTAGATCCACCCAGACCACCCTCAGTGCCGCGGGCTACATATACCTGGGAATCTTATAAGGTCAGATCCATATAAGGAGACAGACCCTGAAGGGATTAATATCACATTCTCGCCAAGCTTGACTGAATTTAACTTAGCAAGTAAAGCCATTTCTTATTTCTTGAGTGGCACGGAGAAACCCAAACCAATTATAATTTTAATCACAAACACATTAAAATCTCAAACAGTATCAGAGAGCTAGCACACACAAAGGGGTGTGTATTTCTCCAAAGGATATAATATCTTACTCCCACATAAAAGGCAGTATCACTATTTTAAAGAACAAAGATCAAATTAAATGTTCAGTGCTATGACGTGCTGTCACCAACTCTGTCAGTATATTTATGAACTATTCAACATTTGAACTGTTTTCCAGACAGCTGGCCGTATGTGCATTAGAGTAGTCACAATCATCTCTAGGGAGATGTTTCCTCCATTGGAGAACATTGGGGTAAATATGGCAGCCTCTTCACACCCCACCAGATCACTTTATCATGTGAACAGCTGCCAGCACAGTTGCAAAACCCACAGAAATCGGAGGACCCAGGAATTTATTGTATCCCTTGCCTTGTAATTTTTGTCTCTACTGTGAGGAATTTGGGCCACAAACATGCATTTAGATATATGGAGTTGCTTTAGCCCAGCTTGGGATATTTCAAGCAGAATCAACGAGATCAACATATGTACTAAGGATCCATTTTAGTCATATGCACATCGGAAAAATTTATCTTACTATCAAGGTTCTTTTGCAAAGTAATTGCCTGCTTTCTCGAGACTGCAGAATCTTGATAATACATGTAAGGCTTGGGTTGTGGTGCAGGGGAAAGGCTTAGGCTTGGAGGTAGACAGGAATTTGGATTCTGGTTTGTGTCACTTCCTAGATGTGACAAAAGTGATTAAGCAAATCACTTAAAGGGTCTAAGTTTCTTTATCCCCATCTGCAATAATTGCAATAAATAATGCATATCTCACATTTCGTGAGGGCTTAGGTGTGAATTTGTTTTTTAAGTTAGGAAGGAAAATGAATTAAGTTGCCTTTTGGCTGAGTTATCCAGAAGCAGTGTTTCTTTACCATAGATATAAACATTAAAAAGTCCTAATTTGTGAGTGAACCTGTTTTCATGAATCTTATCTTCTTTATTTCCCAAATAGTTTCCATTAGTAACTACTAAAACTCTTTTAAAATGCATTTATCTTGCAAAGTATCTTTAGGGCCATCATAAGATTTGGCACCAGTGTGTTCTGGATTCTAGCAAGATCATAAATGCCTGGAAATTCATTCATGTCTGCCAACTTGTTAGAATCACTGCATCTTAGGGGTCTAAACTATGGCATCTGGTGATCACTTTTTAGGCAAATGTCTTCACTCAGTACTTCAATTGTGAGAATCTAGAGAAATTCAAGGCAACCTGTAGGCTGACTTACTTTCTCTTGCTTTCATTGTCTTATGTGCTATCTTGGTTGATCCAGTGTTCTCCCTCCACCATGCTGTCCCATTATCTAGTGTGAGCTTTCATGAAAGAACCCACCTATCCCACTTCACTGCCCCCTTAAATTACCTGTGAGGAATATATCAAATACACAGTTTCAGAAAGCAGTCATAATTACTGCCATCCCCAACACACAGCTGTAATTGCCTTTCCAGCAATTTTTAGAAGCAATGGAACGAACAGTAAGTTCCAGAGACATGGTCCATTGGAATCTTTATTCACGGGCTTGTATCATACCTAGTGGCATAATTTCATCTTTCAGGGATCCTATGAGGTTGCGGGGAATGTTTGGGGGGGGGGGAGGGAGAGGGAAGGAAGCTGCATGAATGATCTTTCCTTGGATGGACACACACTCCTGGTCACCTGTTACAGACCCCAAGGTCGTGCTCCAGAGTGGAGCAGGCAAGCCATCCACACCAAAACTTTAAGTACTTCCAAAAAGATGTGTTGAAGTCCTATCCATCAGCATCTCAGAATGTGACCTGACTTGGAAAGAGTATCTTTATAGGGGTAATCACGTTAAAAGATGAGGTCATCAGAGACAGGATGGTTCTTTAGCCAATATGAACAGGTATCCTAATAAAAGAGAAAATTTGGACAGAGGGGAAGACAGCCACGGGGAGATGGATGACTAGAGTGATGCATGTGCAAGCTAAAGCATGCCAGAGATTGCTGGCAATCCCCCGGGAGTTAGGAAGAGGCAAAGGAGGATTCTCCTGCAGGTCTCAGAGTGTGGCCCTGCCAAAACTTTGATTTTAGACTCCAAGCCTCTAAAACCATGAGACAATACGTTTGTGTTGTTTTAGGATGCCCAGTTTGTGATACTCTGTTACAGCCCTAGGAAACCAATACATTATTTTAATTCATTTGTACAACAACCCTGTGAAATGTTATTGTTTCTCCTGTTTTACAGATGTGGACACTGAGTGGTAAGGACTGAATTAAAAGCCACGTGAGCATCACGGCAGCGTCCAGGCAGAAGCTGTTTAGGATGTCTTGGAAGGTTGGCAGGTGGCATCTGTGTTGGGCTTGGGACATGAGTAGACACTGCTGGGCAGGGGAGGGCGTGTGTTCCAGGGTGATGTGAAGGAAGAGGATTTGGGAATGAGATGTTCTAAGTGACTAGAGTATAGGACATGTGGCAAGATGGGGAGTGAGGTGAGATCAGAAAAAGTGGCTGGAGCCTCTTCCTTGTGGCTGGGTGTGCCGTGCCAGGCAGTTTGGAGATACCAGAGCCAAAGCAAGTAGCTGGGAGGCTGGGCCATCCTAATGCCACTTAGAAACAAGAGTTGGGACTAAGGCTATAAGAGTGGGGTTAAGGAACAGGTGGGGAAATTGGGTGCTATTTCAGAGACAGAATCTAGAATGTGGAGGCTGGAAAGGGTTTGAGTCTCGGTTCTCCAACCTGTGGATGGTGATGTCTTGACTGAGAAAGGCAACACAAGGAGACACTGCATGACAGCACCTCTCAGCTGGACCACACCTGGACTTGGGGACAGGCACAAACCCATTGTTGCTTCCTGGATGGTCCCTGCTTACTGCGGGAGGGAAGGCACAGCCACAGGGCCCTGGGGAAAGGGGCTTTCCTGCAGTGAATATCAAAGGACTATCAGTGATCAACAAGACAGACTCTGAGGGAATCAGAAGGCTTCTTCCCCCAATGGAAGGTGGCTGTCCAGATGGGGTCACCTGCCCGCAATCCGGTGACATCTATGAGGAAGATCTGCAAGCCGGTGTAAGAATCCACCAAATACCTTTGTGCATCCCTGCATCCCTGCGGATATGGTAAATTGCAAAGCGTTCTCATTAGAGAGTGCAGGCTCTTTTCACAAAAGACAGAGTGGAAGAATATTAGGACCTGGACCATGTGGACTCTGACCGCTGTGGAGAATAAGCAACACTGGGTGAGCAAACCTCCCTCACCCCCAACACCATGCACCAGGTCTGTGCCTCCTGGGCCCAGGTCTACAGGAGAAGCTTATTGCCAGTTTCTCATCACACTCTCATGCTGAAGTGTCCCGCAGTTCCTATCTCAGGAGGATTTTTTAAATAACCTCTGCTTTGGCCCACAGTTCCTCCTGCATCTGGAGGAGCTGTTCCTCATCTAAGTCCCCCACAGCTCTCCTAGGAGAGTTCCTCCCCAGCCACGGTGGTGCCCACCCTTATGAAAGTTTCTGGAGGGAAAGTTAACCAGTGTACCTGTCTTTCCCTTTCCTTGGGTCTGTCCCTGCTCAAGTGACCATGACAAAATTTCTGAGACCCTAGACCCTCCACAATCCCCGAGGGCTGAAATCAGAGCACTGGCGCTTGGAGACTCAATACTATGTGAGTATATTTTTTTCTTTTTGATTATAGTTATTCATTAGCTAGGGGATTTGAAAATTAGAGAACTTCCTATCTATCTTTGTTTACTTGAAATTTGTACAGTTTCTTAAATCTTAGTTATTGTTTTTCCAATCAAAAGACATGGTTTCTCCCAAAGCACAATGTTGTGAGCTGTTTTGAAGGAGAATTTTACATATGGCTGGTTCAAATTAAATGCTAGTGGCCAACCAATAAATATTTTGGTGAGTAGTTTGAAGGTGAAGTAAGTCACCAAATTCTTGAATACAGCTGGTAGTTTGCATTAAGTAAATTAGATTTATTGGGAATAAGCTAAGTTGCTATATTCATAGGGTTATCACTTTTATTTTTCATCATTTTTGTCCTTACCTATTACAGTGTACTCCAAAGTATTTTAGCTACATCATTTTTTAGTCATTTATATTCTTTCATTGCTTTATCGCCATAATTTTATTGCCAACATAGACTTCTACAATGTGGGGTCTTCTGTAACTTTTCTGAGGCAATTAAAGAGTTACATTGAGAAGGTATTTGACAAATTGCTATCTGCTGGGGAAAAGGCAAGAGAGAACTACTCAGTACTTACTCTTTCCCTGATGGTACTCTTTTTCTTTTTTTTTTTTCTATTAATACCTATTATGTGTATTAATGGGTATTTAGGACAGATTCAACAGCTTCCAGACTGAATTTTAGGCTTTAAAAAGTGAGTTTTTTTCTGTGGAATGCACTTTTTTTTTTTTTTAAAGTAAACTCTAGATTTATTTGGCTTTTGCCAGGCTTCCCCTGATGTCTGCCTTGTGTTTTCAGGATCCAATTTAACGCTATGCTACATTTAGTTGTCTCTCCAACCTCTTCTGGCTGGAATAGTTTCTCAGCCTTTCCTTGTTTTCATGAACTTAAGGGTCTCAGGAATATTGGCCAATATCCTGTACAAGTCCCCAAATCTAGGTTTTCCAGATGTTTTTAGCTTGATTTGGATACTCTGTGCTTTGGAATCAAGTCACAACCAGGGGTGTCCAACCTCTTGGCTTCTTTGTGCCACTTTGGAAGAAGAAGAGTTGTCGTGGGCCGTACATTAAACACACAAATGTTAATAAAAGCTGATGAGCAAAAAAAGTCCATGCATAATTTTCATGATATCTGACACCACATTATATAAACACAAAATCCTTATATAATCCACGTGCAGCCTGCAGGCTGCGGTTGGACAGCCCTGGTAGCCCATCCTAGGGGGTTAGAGTAGAGAGAGGGGAAGAATTAAGTTCCAAATCTTAGAGGACAAGGAATACATATATATGCTATTTAGAATTCTTTAAGAAGCATTTGAGACTCCTTTTTATCTTCTTATTTTTTACTTGCCCCAGTTAGTACTTTAGTTTCTGGATTAATATCCTGCAAAATACCATATCCCCATACTTTCTCCCATCATCACCCGTTATTTTACCCTTGGTTCCTAGTTTGCTTAAAGTTGTTTTTTTCATTCTCATTGTCAAGGAAAGCTGGAAGGAGGTCAGTGGTTCTAACACTGTTACTGCTTGTTTAACTAGAGTTAAAATAAATATAATTGTTCAGTAACTATAAGTGCTAAGTGCTTTCCAGGAAAGCTATGTTGTCACTAATAAATCACCTTTATTTAAGGATTTTCCTTTCTTCTTAACAATAGGTCTTTCTAAAAATATATAATTATGAATCCAAAGTGCAACATAGCAAACAAATTCTTTTTTTTTGTTTATATGAATTTAATCTTTTAGAAATTCTATTTTGAATTTTAGGTTTAAAGAATGTTTGGTGCTGTATTTATTTTCAGAGAGCTCCAAACTCAACACAAAGTCCTTCCCCTCTGCTAAATACCAAAGTAGTTGTTTGGTTTTGTTCATCAAACCTTTATACCTTTATTTATTGGTTTTCTATTTTGGCTCTGGCCCTGAGAGCAGTTCTTGAATTCATTGAGGAATAAAATATGATGCTGGTCTCCAGAAGCTTCTGTTTGGTTGTGGAAGACATGAGGCCCTCTCTGGCCCTGAGGAGGGTGGACAACCTCAGTGTGAAGACTTCCACAGTCTTGAATTGGGAAGGAAGCGTAGGTGAGGTTAGCCTGGACCGCTGTCTGCAGTAGATGGGGAGGGGAATAATGAACTGACAAGTTCTTAACAAATTTCTCTTTGTTATTTATGACTCATCTCCGAGCAACCACTAAGTGCTATGTTTTCTTAAAAACCACAGAAGAGTTTCTTCCTTTAAACCCTGGGTTATCTCTGGACTTTCTCCCAAATTTCCTCTGTGGCTATCATAACATTTCAGTTGGCATCCAAGTCTACCATCCAAACGGCTTTCAGAAGTACCAGCTTCTTAATAACCTGATCTAACAACAACCACACACATAACACACTCACAAAGTCCAGTTCCTCATCTTGGTCATAACCTTCTGGATCTCAGGGAACCCAGCCTTCTACTTGATCAGAAATAATCAAATCTCCACGTTTTTTCTTCCACAGCAAATTGGTTTTGCTGAAAACATTTCCATTTCCAGGATATTTTAGTTAAAAAAAGAAAAGAAAAGAAAAGAAATCAAAGTACTGGGTGAATGGCTTCAGGTGTCTCACCCCTGTATTACAGCAAATTATCCCTCCTGACAGAGAAAATGTTTGAAAATGAGCACACAGACATGTTACTGATGGAAAGTTGTGGCACATGGAGCAGGTTTCCTCAGCTATAAGAGGGAAAGTTTGCAAAGCTCACTCTGCCAGGATAATCTGGTGTTCCTACGGCTCACACAGCTGCAGAGCCCCTCTGCCAGTGCCACCAGCACCGGGCATTCTATGATGTCCTGACTATGGGGACTGCTCCCTGGTCATAGGGTCATTTGTTTCACCAATTGAGCACATGGGACAGTCCCTAAATTTCCTTTGTTAAAAGCAAAAACTAAAAAATACATGAAGTCAACCTAGAAAATTTTCTCTTGCTATGCATTTAGATCCAGGGTTGGCAAACACTTTCTGTAAAGCATCCACTTAGCAAAGATTTTAGGCATTGTAGCCATATAGGATTAAAAGTCTCTGTTGTGACTACTACTTAACTCCATTTCAAAACTGCTAAAGAATTCCTAAATTAATGAGCAAGACTGGGTTCAAATAAAACTTTCTGTGGACATTGAAATGTGGATTTCTTAGAATTTTCATGTCTCGTAGAAGATTATTCTCTATTTAATTTTTCAAAATTGGCTTGGCGCCTGTGGCTCAAGCATCTAAGGCGCCAGCTACATACACCTGAGCTGAGGTTCAAATCCAGCCTGGGCCCGCTAAAAACAACAATGACGGCTACAAGAAAAAATAGCTGGGCGTTGTGGCGGGCACCTGTAAAGTGCCAGCTACTTGGGAGACGGAGGCAGGAGAATAGCTTGAGCCCAGGAATTGGAGGTTGCTGTGAGCTGTGATACCATAGCACTCTACCAAGGGCGACAGCTTCAGGCTGTGTCTCAAAAAAACGAAAATGTAAATAAATAAAAAATAAATAAATGACAATAAAAATACACAATTGTTTAACATGTAAAAGCCATTCTTAGCTTCAGGATATTAAAAAACAGGTGCTGGGCTAGAGTTAGCCCACTGGTTGTAGTTAAGAGGCCCTTGATCTAAATTAAAGGATGCATTACCCAGCTGGCCTCAAGGAGTAGTGGCCCCTGGCTGAAGTAGAGACCTCTCTGTGTTTGTCGGTTTGTGACAGCAAGTTAAATGAGCCCCGACTCCTAAAGAGAATCCTAGAATCTTCAGGGACGAAGGGGTCTTGCAGAATTTTAAAATAAAATAGTCTCGGGAAGCCAGGTGGAAAAGTGAGTCTCAGAGAAGTTAACTAGCTAAACTGAAGTTACATAACTAGTTGGGGCAGAGTGCTGGTGTTTGTGTTCCGAAACTCTCATCTAGGATTCTTTCTGTTATTCTGCATTTCAGAGATGTGCAAGATAATTGACAAGCAAATAAAGTTTGAGTGACATTGGGGGATTCTGAGACCCTCTGAGTCCCAGAGTGACCGAGAATGGATGTTACAATGTAGCCTAATTTACTACCATGACAAGACTCAGGTTAGGCTGTGTACGTGGTAAAAGCCCCACTTACACTTCATTACCTGCAAAGGCTCTGTGCCTTCCCTTACCCTCCATTCCAGAGGAGAAAGGAAGAGAATAAAAATAGTAATAGCAACAGTAGCTACCATTTACCAAATACATTTCCCTGGGCAGTGTAGCATGTGTGTTAAAAGCATGATCTCCAAAGTCCAAGTGTCTCCATCCAAGTCATCATACTACACACTTCCTATGGAACCTTGGAAAGTCCTTTAACCGCTCTGTGCCTCAGTTTCCTCATTTAAGACTTTTTTTTTTTTTTTTTTAAGAGACAGCGTCTCATTTTGTCACCCTTGGTAGAGTGCTGTGGCATCACACCTCACAGCAACCTCCAGCTCTTGGGCTTAGGCGATTCTCTTGCCTCAGCCTCCTGAGTAGCTGGGACGACAGGTGCCCGTCACAACGCCTGACTATTTTTTGTTGCAGTTTGGCTGGGGCTGGGTTTGAACCTGCCACTCTCAGTATATGGGACTGGCCCCCTACCCACTGAGCCACAGGCAGCACCCAAGACTTTGTCTGAAGATTGAGTTTCTATCTACAAGGCCCTTGGGATACTTACCTGGTCCATTGTAGGTGTGCTTTCTCACCTCATCCTCAGAATGTCGTGAAAGGAGGTCATGTTAACCATATGCCTCCAAGAAGGACTCCCGGGTTTGGGCCAGTGACTTGTCCCCCGTCACCCACCCACACCTCCCCGGGAATCTGAAGCCAGGTCGGCTCATCTCCTCAACCGCGATGGTACCCTGCCTCCCACGAAGGCAGAGACAGGGAGAAATCAGCAAGGCCTGTAGCGGAATGCCCCGCCTTCTCTCTGATACACCGCTATGGTTCTTTTCTTAATGATTAGTGTTTTAATGTGTTGAAGATAAAGCTTCTTCCTGTTTTTGAAAAATATTGAGAGCTTATCTTGACTTGGTCCTGGCAATGCAATTCCACTTTTGGTGAGTCTGGAATGGGGTGGTGCAAATCTATTTGATCTGTTTTATGTTTGATGGACTTCAGGACAGGAACATACCCAAAGTCAATACCCATAACTGCGTGATTCTCACCTTCTGGTGGCACAGTTGTCCAAGCAGACAATACACAGAGAGCCACAATCCCTGGTTTGCATCAGGAGCTGAACACAAAGCCGCAGCAGGCTGTGCTTCACAGGCTGGGGGTGGGGGCTCCCCAGGAGAGCACCTACCGGGCTACCGAGTCCTGCTTCAAGCTTGAAATTCTGGGGAGGCAGACTCTATGGGCTGAGTTAAAAGGGGAGGAAGAAGAAGGAGGATCACCTAAAGGGCAAGTGGTGAATTACGGGAACGGCTTGCCCCTGCCTGTCTGGCTTGCCGGGTACAGGGCAGGCCTCTAGGCCATCTGTATCAGCCAGGGGAGGGAGGGGCCCAGGGAGAACCTTGAGAGAATCCTGGCTTTCTCCCTAATCCCTGCAGGGGGAGGAACTGTCCAGGAAAAGTGAACCTGAGGCTGAAACGAGACAACCTACGTGCACAGTGAACACCAGTGAACATTGAGTCTACAGCTGAACACTGACCGTGTCTACAGCGTGAGCACCAACCACGTCTGCCCCGGGAGCACCGGCCATGTCTGCACTGGCAGTTCTCAGCCACATCACACCCACACTATGTTTTTTGTATCACATATTTTTGTGACACTCCTTTACCAGCCTGAATTGAAACAGTATAACCTACTTACACTCATACTTTCCTAAAAAAATCAACATAATCCCTCAAGTATAACACCAAGGAGAAATAAACGGAGGCTAATTTATAATAAAATACAGGACCACACATTTACAACCGTAAATGCTGTCTAAATGACTATCCTGAAAGGCACAGTGAGGCAGACTGATTTTTGTACCAATAGAAGCCTGCGAGGATTGCCGTTATTAATCAGAATGATAAAAAGCACGAGACCAGTAATTTAAATGCCACCAGCAGCGTGTGAAGTGGAGGCTTCCGTGAAGTGGGGAAAACCCTTGGTACATACGGTGGCAAATCTGAACAAAACCAAGTTCAGCCCTTCCGGTTAATGGCAGTTGCATTCCTGGAAAATGCAATGTGTATTAACTCTGTATAAAACGTTACTTGGATTTATATGTAAAATCATGTTCTTAGATCATCATTGAAAAGGCTTTGCCATCTGTGTGAATGTCTGGCAGGACCTCACGCTGGAGGAAGGTGATTCTTCACCCTGCAAGGCGAGGCCATGCATTGGTTTGTCCCTTACCTATTATTCCAAGAATACAAAGTGACAAAGGAGCTCTTTTAAAACACTGCTGTTGGAGTGCCCTATAGACACTTCTGCTTGAGCAACTTAACAACAGTTCTATCTCTCTGCTTGCAAAACCCCACTGAAAGTCATCAAGCACCTTCCGCCTCAGTACTTTATGTACTTCCTTCCCTTTGCTGGGGTAAGCCGTCACTCTGACATGTTTTGTGTGATCGTCCCACAAGTACAAACACTCATAAAGGTAACATCAGGCAGATCTAAAATCGGCATCAATTAGTGTCCCGGCACTGAAATCCCAGCTCGGGTGGGTGCAGAACGGGCTATGTGATTTTATTTTATCTACTTTCCATTATCTTTGATGGACTTTACAGCAGTAACAAAATCACAGTTGATCTTGGCACGTGACACCACGACTTTCACACTCTGTTGCCCCATCTCCCTTTGCAGACGATACATAAAAACATGGTATATTATCTGAGAGGCTGAAATTGTCAAAGTCACGAAGAGCTAATGCTTCTCTGGAATTAGTACATTTTAAAGAGAAGCTCAGCATTGCTGCAGGATGCATTTTACAGATCAACCTCAGAAACCCTTTCTATTCAAATGCTGCTCACAAGAAGCTGTGCATTACTCACCTTATTTAAAGACTGACAGAAGGACAAAAGGCTTGGGCTGAGTAAAACTCATAGTGTGAATAAATGTAATATTGAAAAATTCTGACATCAGGAACTACAAGTGTCCACAGACTGGTCAGTTAGGGTTAATAGTGTGTGCTTAGGTAAACTTTAAAAACTTCAGCTTGTCTCAGTGTCAAACCTGTAATCCCAGCTATTTGGGAAGTTGGCCCACTTAGGCCCACGAGTTCAAGGCCAGCCTGGGCAACATAGAGTCTGGGCACCTGTATCTCTAAAAATAAATAAATAAATACAAACAAATTTTAAAAAATTATGAAAAGTCAGTGGCTAGTACTTATCAGTTAGGCATATTACTTTACAGAGGACTATCTTTTCCAAATCATGCGAATTATAGAGTTTTACTAGGATTCTCCCTCTTAAAAACTGGCCCTTCACAGAGTTTACTGTGACAGTCAGACACAGGGCTCCCCACTCCCTCCCCAGGGCCCAGCATATGCCTTGCTCAGAAGAAGCTCTCAGGGAGCACTTATTGAATATGTAAATGAATTTAATCCATGAAAGACTGAAAATAAGGGTGCCCGACAGGCATGAAAATTATAGGAAGTAACTCTTGTGTGTTTGCAAAGCAGAGAATCTGAGAGCCTAATTCTCTTTGTATTTTTGACAACACCATTTCACATGTGCCTGGGTTCTCTCTTAGTTTCCAGCCTCCTCACACACTGCTGTTCACCCCTTATTTCCAGCATGCCCCGTCTTTAGTTTTCTATAATATTGCCATTTTATTCTCCAATTATGTCCTTTAAGCAAGCACACTGCCCTTGACACTCACCAAAATAATTTTTGGTCACTCTAGTAATAAAATACAAGGCAGCTTATTTACAAAACAGAATCTTCATTGGCAATCACTACACAAAGGTTGGTCAATGGGTAGAAGTTACTGTAAGAGGAGAAGTCGGTGCTGGTGTTCTAGAGCACAGTGAGGTGATGATGGTTAACAGTAAGATAGTATCGATTACACAGTAGCTAGAAAAGAGGTTTTGAATGTTCTCACCATAAGGAAATGGCCCATGCATGAGGTGATGAGTGCACTTACTACCCTGGTTTGGTTATTATGGGTCCCACAAATAGGTACAATTACAAGGTGTCAGTTAAAAAATAAAAAAATAAAAAAATCACTACACAGGAAAACGCAAGGACCAAAGCCCAGGACTGGGTTGAGGGTGATTCCTGAAGACCAGGGGAGGAGTGTAGGCAAGCAGGGCCTCCGAGTTTATCCCTCTAAGGTTCCTGGGGAAATCAGCCCATCCTGGACCTCTTTGTTGATGAACAACTATGTCTTTGGGTGCAAAATTAAACATGGCCTTGAACCCTTTTTCCTGGTTAGTGCAGACGTTTTTTCTGATCCTGTTCACACGTCTATCTTCCATCCCCAATTAAAGTTATCTTTCGTGGATATTTTTTAACCACAGAAACTTCATTGAAATCTCTCGTGGATTTTTGCCAAGGGAACTCAGCTGATGGGCCCAAAACAAACCCAGCTGGACTCCAATCCATGAAAACAACTTGGTGAATCACAGTATCTTCATGGGAATTCTTCCTTTCCAGTGGGGAGAGACGCTTTTGATGTATCTGAAAACCCACATTTTCAAGAAGGCAGACCAGCCTTTCTCTTCCTGTTATTACTTGATATCTTAGCAATTAGAAAATAGACTTTGAAGGGTTAAACAGACTTTAACTGATAAGGGAGAATTCTTCCTGGAAACTCCTTGGAGACACTTGTAATTAATTTGATCTTCTTCAGTCATTAACTCAGACTCATAGTGAGTCCTCTGCACACTGCTCTATTAATTCACTGGAGATCACTTCCTGGGATTCATTTAGTTAAGCAGCACTGCTGGATTACATTTTAAAACCCTTAAAACTGGTTGTAATTGATGTCTGTTTATAGAAGCTTACTTTAATGGAGTCAAAGCGAGATGGAAATCTCTCCTGCCAGCCTGTGATGCTGCCTTTCAGCATAAAGACCAGCCCCAGGACTAACAAATTGGAAGGAAAAAAAACCCACTGGCGATTAAAATAAATTATTAATTTTGATAATAGGTTCTAAAATATGCAGTATTTCAAAGTTAACAATAAGGATAACTTATTTGAAATTATATGCCCCTCTTGGGGCAAACGTGAAAATGTATGTACTTGACTTTCAAATGGACTAAACATAAGTAATGTTAGATTTTATGAAGATAAGCCTTGAGTCTGAGATTTGGGGGAAGCTCTGGTTTCCTCCTTGAAGGAATTCAGGATGCGAGGACAGGAATACCCTGTTTAAACCTCCCTAGAGCTGACCTGGCTCCCAAAGCTCTGGATAAGCAGGGCTGGCTGTGGGCAGGTAGTCACCAGCTGGGGGCACAGCTCAGAAGTCTAAGTCTGGGCACCCTGACTCCAAGCCTGGGTGGACCCTGAAGGCCTGGATTTTCTACCCTCCATACCCCAAACAAACATTTTTACTAGAATGTGTGTTGAAGTTGGTGTGGGGAAGGCATCTTTATTTTTTCTATAAAACAGCAAATCAAAAACTGCCTGAGGTATACATTCTGACCTTTTCTGTTTATTCCACCAGCTGGGCTTTTCTCTGCATGCCCAAACTTTACCTTTCCTTCAAAGTTCAGCTTAAGGCCTTAACAATCTCCTCTAATAATCCTTCTCTGACCACACTTGACAATAAGAGCAAATACTTTTTTGCTGTATAACATCTGCAGTTTTTCAATCAATTTTGGATACCTTTTTGGATTTATTCTTTAGAATAATTATTTGTGACATAGTACGAGCCTACACACACGTGTGCATGCGTGCACGTTATGCATACATTGAGTGTACATGCACACATGTGCATATATGTGTATATCTGCACATAAATACACACATGCAGTACACATATTCTGAACACCTAGATTATTTATTGTGCTGTTTATTTATTGATTCATCTGACATTTATTGAGTACTATGTATGTGGCAGCCCTCAGCTGGATAACGGGGCTACAGGCTTACACCAGAGGAGGGGCCAGGTGGGTAAAGACTGCCAACCTCACACATCAGTCTCCCAGACGTGGCCAGGTCTCCCAGTATCACAGAGATGTACACAGTTTTAGATACAAGAAGGAGCAATCTTGGGGACCATAAACCCACTCTTGTGGTCAGAGAGGTTCTCGCAAGTCTTCGTTATAATGACAGGGACTGAATTTTCTAACCAGGCAATTTTCTCAGCTGGGGCTGCTGCAGGTCCAGGCGTCCAAGTGCACTTGAACCCGGGGCCCGTTTCTTGCTTGCTGCTGGATGCTCTTGATTAACAACCTGCACTAATAGAGCACTTACGGCGGTCCAGGCTTCACGCTACCGACCTGTGGATACTAAATCACGGGAGGCTCACGGCTGCTGCGGCCGATTAATCGCCCCAGTGGCCTGGGCCGCAGGTGGGCGGCCAGTCGGGCCGGAGTCAGAGCAGGCCCTGGCGCCCCTCGCCACAGAGTGAGCTGGACTTCAATTTTGATTTCTCGGAGGCCTTGGGACTGTCAAGAAGCAGCTCCCATCGTCAGTCCTTCCTGCCATTGAGCAGAAAATCAGCGAATTGGCACCAGAGGTCAGACTGAGGATGAGGGAGAGTTGAGCGGAGGCAGATGGTAGCGGCCCCGGCTCCTGTTCCATCAGCGGTTGTTGGGGACCTAACTGGGCAGTGTCAGCTGCAGCCCCAGGTCCAGCTGGTCGTTCGCGCAACTGTGCATGGCGCGGAGCTTATACTGGGGGTCGGCTGGTGGTGGGGTGAGGAGAGCAGGCCGTGAATAGCAGTCTGCGTTCGTTCAAGGTTACGGAGTGGGTGATGCGAGACCGCAGGTGCGGGCGGGTGACAGTGTGTGGGTGCGTACCTGCTGGGTTTCATAACCCAAAGGTCAATATAAATTACATCAAATCTCCTCTTTTGACATTTTATATATATATTTTTTTTCTTTTCTTTTTTTTTTTTTTTTTGCTTAGTACATTGTATCCAAGAGAGAGCCACTTTATATACGTTTTGAGATACACAAAAATCAAGAAAAGTAGAATCTCTGAGCTTTCCCAGCCACGTGGCTAAGAGCAAGCTGAACCCTGCAAGGGTAACTCAGGAAAGACCCCATGATCTGTGTTTCCTGGAAGCGAAATAATGGACCATACCACAGTCTCAAAACATTCATAGTGACCTGCATATGTAACATCAAATACACAATCCTGTGATTTCCAAAGGTTTACTTATGTTATAAACCCATGGGTGCAGTTTAGGGAATACATTCAGAATAAGATACTAAGGGAAAAAGGAAAAATTACTTTAGAAAGAGCAATTTAAACTTTTCTTTCTTTCTTTTTTTTTTTTTGCAGTTTTTGTCCATGACTGGATTTGAACCCGCCACCTCTGGTATATGGGGCATGCTCCCTACTCCTTTGAACCATAGGTGCCGCCCTTAAACTTTTAAAAATATCCATAAACTGTATGTAATGAGATGAAATGCTGAAAGGAAGAATACCAAAACATTGTAAGTAGGTAACTCTGAGTTCTAAGAGTCTGTGTCATTTCAAAACACATTTTTAACTTTAATAATACTGAAAAGAGAAAAAAAATGAAGCAATATTTCTCATAGTTTTACAACAAGCTAAGGTGATTCTAGTTTTCTTTTTAACACTTCTCTGCATTTTTTTTTAATTTGGAAACTGTGCATATATATATTTTATAATAATAAAAAGCACACAAAAGAGGTCTCTAAAAATGTGACCTGAATTTCTGGGGACAGCATGTGGTTTCACAACAAGAGGAAACAAATTGCCACAATCATCTTTAACGTGATCTTACATCCGATGAGCAGAACATGGTACCTTAGGAAACCCGTAGAAACTCATCTGTTTTCAGTCAAATAAAAGTGAAGGGAAATGATGATTTTCTGAGCAATAGCACTCTTGTTGTCAGAAGAGAAGGGGAAGGGAGTTGGATACAATTCACAGAAAATGCACCTGGTAATTTTGTTAAGTATATGTTATAGGTTCCAATGCATTTTATGTTCTTTAAGAAAAGTCTGATTGCATGATTCATGTGTGTTGGAAAAAAAAAAAAAAACAAACCAAAAAAACCCTACATCTATGCTCTAAATAAGAATGCATACCACAGGACTTGATAGAAAATAAGTTTGTGTTCTGATAGGATAATTCTACACATTTGGGGGATGAAAATGTTAAAGCATTCCCCGTGTGGTATTGATGGTTATATTTTATGCTTTCCTCAAATATTAAAAAATCTAGTCATTTATGAAAAGGAACACAAAATTGTCCTGCACAGCTGCATAGCTGCTGTGGGTGTTTGGCATTCATCTTAGAATGAAGAATCGAACAGAGATCTGATGTGGAGTCTGCCAATGAACTTGTGCTAATATCAGGTCCACTGGGGAAAAGAAAGTGGATCTAAAATTGAGCATCACGATCTCCAGCCACTGTGACCATGGACACAAGCCCACTGTAGCCCTCCAGGGCCACTCATTCGGTTGGGAAACGCTGCCCTTTCCCCAAACCGGACTGTTGACAGTTGGGTCTCTTCCCCTGGACATCCCCACTAAGGCCTCAACACAACCCTGTTCTCTTATCACAAACAGGAACCCTTGCTACTGTTTTCAGTTTAATCATGTAATATGTGAAGCTTATATTTAGCTATAAACTAGTTTAACATGAAAAATGTTGAACCTTTATAGATCCCCCTAAATTGGCCCTACTGAGTGATTTTTTTTTGTCCCAGACCCCCTTTTCAATGTTACTCCATCATTCTGCATTGTCCCCTGCAGCAGCCAACTCAGAAAACACATCTCCAGCTCTCCCTCACATCCTAATCCCCACAAGGCCTCACGTCAAGACGAGAGCAGATACTGACTGTGGTTTAGATTTACCGGCTCATTTGGTTTAGATCCACTCTGACTTTTTCAAGACACAAGGACTAGTGAAATTCCTGGTTAAGCCAATCTGCATAAACATGACAAAAATAAAAACTCATTTACCTGAACAATATAGTAAGAAACAAGTCACAGAACTACAGAGATGGAAAGGGCTTGAGGAGTTACTAGCTCCATTTTACCATTTCTTCGCTGAGAAATGGCAGTGTGGTGGAGTGTGGGTAGGTTCAAATCCTGCCGTTGCTGCTTACCAGCTGTGAGGTCTTGAACAAGGTACTTAAATATCCTGTGCCTCAGTATTCTCATCTGTAAGTAGTTCCTACCTGGGGATTGCTGGGAAGTTTCACTGAGAACCTTCAGGTGAATTGATGAGAACAATGTCTCATAAAAGTGGGAACCAGAAAGACAGATGGAAATGGAAAGTCAGTTTCTAGTAAATAGAGAAATACATACTATAGCTTGGATACATCCTAAAAGGTAATCACTGGAATTACGTGCTTAAATAAAGTGACCTAAGGGGGGAAGGGAGAAGATGCCAGGGAGGAATTGGAATCCTTGGAGATGGCTGAGTGTTGGGGGAAGAGCTGTGAAGCCGAGGCCCATTCCAGCAGCACACATTCCTGGCGGGACAGACAGGCTGGCTGAGCCCTGCCTGGCTGTGGCGTTTGGGATTACCGAACCCCTCTGCCTAAGTTAGTCTCCATGGCAGCTCTTACTGATGGCTGGAGAGGGCAGGAGACAGATTTGTGGTGACTGTGTGTGTGTGGTGTCTGAGTGTGGCATATGTGTAGTGTGTGTCTGTAGTGTATGAGTGGGAGCTGTGATATGTATCTGTGGTGTGTGTGATGTGATGTGTTGTATATGCGTGTCTGTGGTATGTGTGGTATATATGGGGGTGTAAATATGTGTAGTGTGTGTGGTGTGGTGTGTGTGTGGCATATGGAGGTATGTGTGGTATGCATGTGTGCACTGTGGTGTGTGGCGTGTGTGGTATGTGTACCAGTGTGCACGCACCCAGGGCTCTGGGCCACCCGCATCTCCAGGCCTGAGGCTGCAGTTGCACCCTCAGCTGGGCCCCGGGCGAGTGGGCTCTGCGCGGTTCCCCACAGGCCCCGGCCAGCTGGGTGCACATGCTGCTGGGAGCTGCACCTGACCTCCCTGCGGAGGCTCCTGCAAACTCAAAGCTAAAGGAGACCTCAGCGGGGCAGAGTGTGGTGCAGCTCGGTGAAGGGCTCTGAGGCAGGAAGTCTGGAGCACATACAGCACATACTGCCATAAGGATGCTTATGGCAGTGAAACACCAGAAACTCCATGTGCAGCTAAGGGGCTGGAGGGCAGTGGAAGCAGTGAGATGAGAAAACAGCTCGTTCAGGGACACACAGGCTCACAGGGAGAGCTAAGTGAGAGTCAGCGGGGCTTCTCCGATCCCACCAGCCTGCGCTCAAGGCCTGGGAAAACTAGAAAGGCACAGGCAGGGCCGACCTGTGTGTCCCTGTGCTGCTTGGTTGGCGCTGGACTCTGGGAGAGCAGCATGGCCCTTGGGAAGTCCTCGCAGAGGAAGTTGGTTCCAAGAGCTTAGGGCTGGGCATGTCACCAGTAGCTGCACACAGCGGGGCCATTCCCCATCTGGTGCTCTCTGCTTGCCTCTTGCCTCCAAGCCCCCAAGCCCCCAGACTCTGGACTACCCTGTCATTTTCCCCCTGTGGCCCAACAGGCCACTGTGGTTTTTGTCTCTACTCAAAGGCAGGTGGTGGTTTGTGCATATTTTAGGAAGGATAGGAAACTTCTCAGCACCAAGTCAGGCTGAAGAACTTACCCAGAATTACATCTGAGCAAACATCTGAGTTCAAAAGCTGTCCACTGTTTTATCATTTTTTCTCAGTGGGAGACAACATTGAGTTGGAAAACAAAAGTCAACTGCTGCTGAAGTCCAGAGACTACTGCTACACAGACGGAGCTGGGTGTATTTTATCCGCCTATAGTCTTTAAATGTCTTTGTTTAATGTGGCTTCAAGATAATCATCCAACTTTTGATAGAGTGATTACCAGGTAATACTATCAAATAACAATCATGATTAAAGAAGTTACATGAGCCCTCGGGCCCTGAAGCAATTTCAGTGAAGAATGAGTTTGTCCTTCAAACGGCATAATAAGAAAAAAATTAGGTGCAGTCCACCCAGAACAGTATGTTAGACTTGGAGAAGGGTAATATGTTTACCCATTCCTAGTGGTTACAAACGGCCTGCAATTAGCTTCCTTTCTTTTCAGCCCTCTTCCTTTTATACTTACCTTTTGGTTTCCGCTTGAAATGAGTAAGGTGGTTTGTGCTGCCATTGTGATGTTCTGTCCAGCTTGACCACTTCACAATATCACAAATCTGCTGCCTGCCCCCATCCCTGCCCCCTTTAACATTTAGAGCAAAGATACACAAAGCAGCCAAAAAACAATTTGTGGCTATTGGTGGTTTTTACATCTGAGATGTCAAAAAGCTGTTAAATACGTTTGAGAAAAGTTAGCAAACAATTGTATTGCCACCTACAGATTGTCCTGGAAGGAAATGAAGCAATCAAGGAACAGATGAGTTGATTAACTTATGCTACACAAGGTCTAGGCGTAAGGTTCTTAAAATATGACACTTGTGGCTCGTGCCAGCTACCAATGAGGACAGCATGCCATGAACGAAGCACAATGTAAAGCCACCAGGTTAAAATACCTGAATAAAACTCCAGAACGTGGTTATTGTTAATATTTCTATTTTTCTCATCTACTCCTAGTAAAGGATCTCAAAAAGTAAAAGGCAGATCTGTTACCTTGCAATCTCTCAGACTACAGTAGCATGCTGTTGCCTCTGGGTGTGTTTTTCTATTTTGGGAGACAAATAAATAAAAAAAAATAAAAATATGCAACTATTGTTTCTGTTGTGGGTTACAGTCATAACCAAGTCATCTACATAGTATCGTCTGAAAGTTAATTCCATTACCTAAGGATACCAGAGCTAAGAATCTTTGTTTAGCTTCAATTTTTATTATGCTTCTGTCTAGCAAATCTGACATCAGTAGGAAATTGGAGGAAACGGTGGTAAACCTGACAATTTAGTTTCAAAACTGTGGCTGTAAATAGTTTTAAGCAATGATAGTTTAAGAATTTTTTTGTTGTCCCTGCATAAAAGTTATATATATATCTGAAAACTTTGATATGCATGAAAAGATACATGGAAAAAAAATAGAATAAGTGTAGGGAAGCAACAAATGTATAAATTTCCCCTGTGTGCACTCTGCCTCATAGGTGCACAAAACTCAGTAATGTGGATTTTCTCCTTGGAATTTGTGATGCTGTGTGAGTTTTGTTCAAATGCGTAAATATCTTCTTACTTTAGATGTGTTAGTCTTGGGGTTATAGTTTAAGGCTCTATTATAAGCCTATTTCTCTCACTTCTATAATTTTGCTCTTTATTTCCAAGCTAGCATCTTCCCAAAGTTGGTCAGGTACAGATGAGGCATGAGGCTGTGCCTTTCACACATACCCACAGCTGGTTTGTGGGTGTATGATGGCGCGGAGACATGACACGGGCAACCTAAAGGAGGTTCATTATGGATTTTCTTACTGGATAACACATAATGATCTTCAGATAGGCCACGGAGAAAAGCAAACGGGAATAGAAATTTAAAATTTCACTGCATGAGGAAGTTGTTTTTCCCTTTTAGAAATTAAAAATTCTATCTAAAGCATATTTAAAACACTGAAATTTTAGCCAGGCTTTACAATGGCAAAATGATATCTAGGTTTTTCAAAATTTAAGTTACTTCCAATTCCAGTACATGTATTTTCCCCAAAGTATTAGCAAGTATGTCAGTCACAGTACCAGTAAGTGAAAAGTCTCAGAGTCTCCACCTTTTCCTTCCATTGGGATTTATATTGTTTCCCAAAATATAAATATGTGTGGTTGCTGAGCATGGCTTGACTTGGAGAAATTGACAGAAGTGACAGACCTTCACTCTGAGAGGGCTGATGAGAGTGCTTCACAAGTCAGCCGGTGAACTTTCAGGTACAATGTTTCATGTGATAATAGATTAACATGAGGTGTATTAGTTTGCTGTTTGCTGCCATAACAAATTACCATAAGTTTAGCAGCATAGAGAACATAAATTTGTCATCATACACTTCTGGAGCTCAAAAATCCAAAATGGGTTTATTGGGCTAAAATCAAGTGTTATCTGAGCTGTGTTCTTCCCTGGAGGTTCTAAGGCAGAATGTGTTTTTGTTTCCAACTCTTAGAGGCTACCCCCATTCCCCGCTGCACAATTCTTACATCGGCAAAGCCAGCAAGGCATGGTCCAATCTTTCTGCACTGTATCACGTTGACCTGCTGTCATCACTTCTTCTTTATTTCTAACTCATTTTCTGCCTCGCTGTTCTGCTTTTAAGGATCCTCGTCATTACATTACCTCCCCCCATTAATCCTTGATAACTCCCTATGTTAAGGTGATCATATTAGCAGCCTTAATTCCTCATGCAACCTTAATTTCCCTTTGCCATGTAACATAACACATTCACAGGTTCCAAAGATGAGGATATGGATATCTTGGGGGGAGGGGGCAGCATTATTCTTTCTACCACATGGAGAGAGTGTTTAATGTGGAATACATTCTATATTGACCTTCCTGACTCATCTCTTTCCACTTAAAGAATTAGTACTGGCTATCTTCTCCCCTCACCCCTACGCCATTCTCTCTTGGAGAGTTCAGTACCCAGGTCTTCCTTTGCTCATCTGTCTTTGAGCACGTTGTTCCTTTGCACCCTCAGATCCCATTTTTCTTATGCTCACTGCTTGTTGAAGGCCTACTAAGTGTAAAGCCATGTGCTTAATGAAGCAGAAGTAGATGTATACAACTAACATGGTGAGAGTGATGAAAGCTAATATCAAAGAGCAAAATGACAGGGTCCAGAAGAGAATAGTTAATCAGGTGATTTCAATGTTGAACAAAGAAACATCAAGAGGGAATACAAGGAACCTGGCTGGGAAGGGCAGAAGCCATTCTTAAACTTGTAGTTCTCTCAAATCAGCCAACCCATGGGTAAGTGCACATGGAGCCTCCATTCTACACTCTTGGTTGATTTTTAGTTTTACCCACATGTGGAGTAATACATCCAATCAGCCGACTTATATGGGGCCTCAGCTAGAAGTTGGCCAAGCAGAAGATATTCTTGTTCCCTGGAGGAGCTCACAGCTTGAAATCTGGGAAGGTGGGCCTGCTTTGAAAGAGGATGGAGGAGACATATTATACACACACACACACACACACATACTCTTTCTTAAATGAAGTCATCTGGAACCTCCTAGAATGTTCTCAGCTTTGGACAGATTGCCTTAAATTAGTCCTTCCTCACCCAGGATCATTATGTCACTTCTGAAGTTAGACAGGATGTGGTGACTTATTTTGCTATTGGTTAATTCGAACCAGGCATTTAGCTGATTTAATTTTTAAATAACTTGAGTGAAAGCCTTTATACTTTCCAAAGTAGTTTACATTCTGCTCCATTTCCCAAAATATCAAGACCACAGTCATTTATTATTAAATTCCCCACACATTCATTGACCATCAAATATGTGTCAGCTTCTTCACTTGACATCAGATGAGAAAGACATGCTTCTTTGTCCTCAATTGTAGCACAAAGAATAAAATGTTTTCTTTCCATGAGGCACATGTAATAATTTAGTGGAGAGGATTCTCATCTACTTTGTGAAGGTATACTTTTATAATTTTACTTTTACTATTTAGACTTTCTAATACTCTAATCCAATGGCTATGACTTTCTGATTTTTAATATATCATTCCCAATTAAATAACTTTAACAGCAACAAATGTTTATCATTAAGTAAAAAAAAAGCTATTTGTATTCCAATGTAAAGAAACCACACTAGTTTTTAAAAGCTGTGATAATGTCTTCAGAAAGAACATTTCATTTTTTAAGGAGTGTTTCTATTTCTTCTATTTGCACGCTCAATGATTAATCAAAGGATATAGTCACATTCTGAAAGTTGTCTAGACATTTTATAACTCTACCATATTATTTACACTCCCTGTAGATTAATCTACATAGTTGTTGTCGGGCTGCAAAATGACCTGGATGAGTTGGGCAGAAATATAACAAGAATTTGAAACACGCTTTGTTAAGAGTTTATGAGACTGCCGAGGCCCTGAACCAGGCCCACTTTCCTCAGGAAGCCGCACAGCATCCCAGCTAATAGTAATTCTGTCTTAGAATGTGTACACATCATGGCTCAAATGAATGAGCAGAGCAGATCACATTTCTCTCTGAAATTTGACATTAGGAACTGAGAGAACTTTAACAATGGACATTGAAGCTGAAGTTACAGTAGGAGGTAGAAAGCAGATTGAGGAGGGTCAATATGACTGGGGAAGCCAGAAATGTAGGAGGGTAAGAGAAATTAATTATCAATAATCAGAGTCCTCCAGTTGAGGAGGGAGGGGAATGGAAGGAGCAGATTCCGGGAGAGAGGTTGGGATGCTCTGCTGAAAAACATGCCCCGTACAGGGAGTGCAACACAGGCTTCTCAATTCTTCTGCAGTGTTTTCCTTAGATTCTCAGAGACTCCACTACTATTTACAATGGACGTCCTCCTACTTGAAGCAACTTAAGTGGGCCTCTGCTTCTCACACTAAAAGAGTCAGACTAGCATGAAAGAGGGTCGGGGCCACTCTGTAAACCAGGATTCTCCCATTTCCCTTGTGGCAATTTAAGAGTTGCCCTCTTTTCTAAAGGGATGGTAGTTTGATGGCTATCAGGCTGCTGGAAATGTTTAAGCAAAAAAAAAAAAAAAAAAGAAAGAAAAGAAAAGAAAGAAAAGAAAAAGGACAGAAAGAAAGAAAGAAGCACATTTCATTGTCATTGGCCACCGAATTATTCACTCTTCCATTTTTATGCAAATACTTATAGATCCTTATTATATGGAAGGGTCTGTGCTGAAGGTCACACCAGTGCCTGCCCTGGCGCTGTCCAGCCTCTGAGGAGGGGGTGGGGAGATCACGCAGAGTAGGAAAATTAGGGCACAAGGCACCAGGCGCAAGGACAGGAGAAAGCACAGATCTAAGCACACCTCCCTGGCACTGATTTTCCAGTGTCCCTAAAGTGTGTCCTGACTTTCAGGTGGGCTCATGGCAACTCCCCATAGTATATTGACAAATATTTATAATATGCATCTCAGTCTAGATTAAGTTTAATGAATAAAGGGATAAGAACTCAGATATAAAGAGGCAGAATGCTGATAACAAATAAACTCCAGAAGGAAAAAACAACAGTGGTTTGATTACTGCAGGGGAGAGGCCCACAAGGAAACTAAGAGTTAAATACTTCTTTAGAAGAGAAAGGAAATAGAAGTTTCTTGGCAGTGCCCCATTTTCAGGGGTTGCTCTAGGCATCTCCGTGCCTCCTCTCCCCCCGTCCACCCTTGGGCCCCCTTCTCCCAGATCCAACACTTTGCTTGACACTGGGGTCCCCAGCTTCGCAATATTGTGACTTACATTACACACTTCTCATTTAGGTGACGGGCAGTAGTGATGGGCTGTTGTTCTGGGGTTGGTAGCAATTCTGTAATTTCATTCCCTCATTAGAAGCTGTGTGCTTATTTACTAAAGCTGCACACTGCCCAAAGGCAATGTACAAAAAATATAGAAATACCAAAATTAAATAAAGGCTATTATTGCTGTTATTTTATAAAGCTTGTCTATCACAAGCCACTGTGTGCATGTACAGGATAGAAGCTTCTGTTAACCAGGTGTTCCCCGGCCCCTCAGTCGACAGACCCCAAACCACCCTGCTTCCTGCCTCTGTCAGTACACAGGTTCCCGCCCCTCCCAGGCTCTTGCACGAGGTGAAGAAGGCAACAGGTGCATCCAGACATTTGCATCTTTTAGGAGATTCTCCAGCCTCCAAACCGCCCCTCCCAGTAGTTCTTTGGAGCTGTTCTGCTGAGCTCAATTCCTGGAGAAGCACCTCAGGGACTGAAGGGATATTTCTGTCTCTAGCTGGGTTCTTTCCTCTAGATTGTCTGAGGAAACAGAGCAATGACCTTGCTGCGTGGGGTGTTCCTGTAATGTCCATTGTGGGCAGTGTCTCAGGAGCTGGGCAGCCAGCAGAGACCATACACAGCCAGTGCTCTGCTGGAGCTTCTATTCCATGGAGTGGGGGAGTGTGCAGAAAATAGACAGATACTTGGGAAATATCTGGTCTTTCACATGATTTTAGAGCTATGGCTAAAAAATAAAGCAGTCAGAGGGCATAAGGTGTGCTTGTGGGGTGGAGGTTCGGGGTGCTATTTCCTATACAGTAGCTCAAGGAGGTCTCCCTGATAAGATGCCCTGAGCAGACTGTTGATGGAGTGAGCAAGTGAGCCATGTGGACATCTGAGGGAAAAGCATTGCAAGGGAAGGAACAGCAAGCACAAAGCCTCTGAGCACATGGGAACAATTGCAGAGGCCACATGATTCTCCAAACACAAGCGTCCAACCTCTGCAAACAGGAAGCTCATTGTTGGAAAGAATATGTCCATAAGAGAGAAAGCTGTGTGAACCCAAACCATGGTTTAGGCTAATGCTTTTTATTTCATAGTGGCAAAGACTTCCCTATTTCAAACTGTCAGTTGGTTGGATTCTTGTTATTTTCAGATTCTTTCCCCCGTAGGGTTGCTCAGAATTCTGTGTGTGTGTTTCTGGTGACTTTGGAGAGGCTGTAAAAATTATGGATCTAAACTTTGCAAATGGCCTACAGGATTCTTCCAACCTTTTCAGGGTCCTCTTTGGGTCAGTCAGACGGGCTCCCGTGTTCAGACAGAGCAAGCTGAAGGGAAGTGCATTGGCATATCTGCCCCCTTGGTACGAACCCCTCCTGAAGCTCAAGGGACACTTCCTCTAGCGTCCTTTCCCATGATGCACTGATCTCTCCAGAGAGACTTGAACAGAATGAGAGAAATGACGAGGACAGCCATGCACTCTGAGGGCTGCAGAGCTGCCCTCACACTTCAGATGGGCACTGAGCCGACAGGAACAAGTTTTAGACACAGGGATGGATTCAAGGCAACAGGCTCTAATGTGAATCACTGAAGAGTCTGCTACTAGCTGTCTCAGCTCTTGAGTCTCTTCGTTTTCCTCCCTTGATTATAATCAAAGGTCAGGTAAGGCTGGTGGAAGAAGGGAAAAGAAAAACGAAAAGAAGAAAGTACTCTCCCCACAGCAGCCCTCTGCCAGTGACAGGGGTGTGGAGAGCGCATGCTGCTTTCTTGAGTGTACAGTCTCAGGGCCTGGCTGAGGCCCCAGCATCCTCATGTGCCCTCCCCCGGTCGGGGTCCTACAGGTGAGACTGCGGTGACTGTGAGGAGCAGACACTCAGGGGTGAGAGTCTGCCTGCCTGATTTCTTTTTAGTAACAAACTCAGGCACCCTTACTCTGACCGGTTGGTATTTGAGCCTATTTTAATGGGAGGAAGCCATTCAATGAAGCATTAAAAAGAATGTTTATTGTATTTTCTCCACAGATTTCTAGTTTCCTATAAAGAATAAGGAAACTTAGGTCTTCCTCCTTCACACTCCAGCCTGTAGAACCAGCCCTTCTCCAAGCTCAGCCTCACAAGTGTCGTTTTGTTCATTTCCCTTTGGCCAAAACTCATTTCAGAGAACACTGCTCACTATAACGACTTTGGTTTTAAGTAGATGTATCTCCCGGGGTGCCATCAACTGGAGATAAAAAGAATCATGTTCAAAACTCTTTCCAAACAATGAGTAGCACCACCAGCAAATAAATAAACAAACAAATAATAATAATAATAATAATAATAATGGGCAGCCTTCTCTTGAAAGGGGAAACATTAGAAGAATTAAAAGAGTCCATTTCTCCTTCCTGAGCCATGGAGAGTTGCCAGATGAATGCAAGACTACTTCTCTTTAAAAATAAACCAAATCATGTTTACTTTTACATAAACTAACAGTGCCTATGTGCGAAGTTTATACCCTTAATTAGATGCTACAGGAGTTCCAAGTGTTAATTCTGGGTTTAGCCCCTCTCTTCCTTCAGGTTAGCAAGCTTCAAGGTGAAGGTTATTATTGTTACTCCAGATGGTTGCACAAAGGGAGAAAGCGAACGCATTTGCGGTTATTCATTACAGCGAGCTGCTGCCTGGCACCGTGATTTTTACTTAAAGGAAAATGTTGTTCTTCTGGTTAACTTTGTCCGGCCAATGGGGATTTATTCTTTTATAGATAATTCCTCCCCCCCACCCCACCCCAGGCCAATTCAATTTAATCTCAAGAATTCTTCATATCATAATATAAATTAAGTACACGAAGTGGCTGAAGTGAACGAGGTTGAACAGGGTGGCTGGGTGCAGCAATCTCGCTGCCTAGATTAGATGGTGTCTGACCCGTGGGGTAGGATTATACTCCCCTCTCTCTTTCCCCTGGCAAAAATCTCATAACTGAGTGATTGCACTTCAAACACAACATTTTCCATCATAAAGAGATGTGACAAAGAACCATTAATGAATACGGAGATCTCAAACAGGGCCAAGTAGGTTAAATGGAATGTGGCCATTAAGGAGGCTGGTTTTTCTTATACCTGTGTATCAAGGAGCCACATCTTTAGATAAGGCTTTCTCAGCGGGATACCAGATCTTATCAAATGTTGTTACATACTCTTTAGTCTCTAGGGCCCAGGACACAAAAAGAAATGACATCGACAACAGACCACAGTGAAACAACATGGAGAAAGCCAGGAGGTGGTGCGGGGAGAGGGATCAGGTGGCTGCACGGTCCCCAGAATGGGGACTCTTTTCCGTAAAGCTGAGTTTTACCTGGAGCGGGTGCAGCCCAACAGATGCATGTGAGCGTGGCAGGTGCGCGTGTGTCACGGGGTGTTCTGAAAAGGAGACGTGAAAATACAGGAGAGGAGTAGAAAATAAAATTGCATGCAGGCTCCCAAGATGGAGCTGATATTTGTTTTCTCAGGCGCAGCCGAGGCGGGCCTCTCCCGAGCCAGCTTTTGTCCTTCAGAGCTGTGAGAGCCCACGCTTTAATGCCTGCAGGTTGACCATGCATTGTTATTATACAGTCTTCATGTTCACATCATGTGTCATCTGACCAAAGGAGAGTCTACAAAGTGAAAGGCTCATGCAAAATTTATGCTTATATGGCTGTTTCAGTCAGTGGAAAAATCAATACTGCAGGCTTGATGCACAGAAATGAGTGAGTGCTCTCTGACTGACACTAAAAGCACCCGGAGATTGAGAGCTGCATTTGTCGTTCAAGGAATCGAGTATATTAGAGCTCTTATAATAGTCTGCTCACCTTATATTAGCCTTTCCTCGGGATTATTTTTTGATAACAATTATGATTGTGGGGTTTAAGGCAATTACACTATTACAAAGAAAAATCTGCTTTTTATGTCCTGTAAAGCTGTCATATATTTCACACTGCAAACTGCCTTCCAATTATTTTGCTACAATGCACTTTGGAAGCAAAATGTCCTAACTGATATATATTAGTCCTTTATGTTTTATAAATAAAAATCAAAGCCGGAGTGTGATCATTCAAAAGGAGCGTCTCAGTTTCCCCAGATGTAATTTGAGACAGAGCAGAGAGGTGGTGGGTGCTCTGCGTTCTTGAAAGAGACACGTTACGGCGTCAGGGGTTCCAGCATCTGTGGGAAGAATGCACAGTGCCAGGGTGCTGCAGGGGCGGGAGAGGCCAGGGCCTAATCCAGGTAATAGCCTCTGTTAAGTGGAAGTGTACGGGGGGGGGGGGGGGGGGCGATTACGACATGGCCTTTAATGATGAAGAAAAAAAAAAAAACAATCCTTGAAATTAATTCAGTCAGAAAGGAGCTCAGAGATGTTGTGACAGCACATTAAGTAGTCAGCAGCATGGATATCATTTTTTCTTATTCTTCAAATCCTGTTGCAATGAAGATTTTACAGCTACACCTGGGCCCAGATGTCAGAGGGTAGGTGAGTGGAATGGGGAGGACTGGCATGGGAAACAAATATATATCAGATAGACAAGAAAATTCATGGGCTAAAATGAGTCATTGCCACAGGCATCTGGAGGCCTCAGAAATGGAACTGGGGCCTGAGAAAGCTCCTTAGGGGTGAGCCATGAAAAAAACCTGCTTATGTTCCTGTTCCGGTGGGGGGTTGGAGGCGCGAGGGCAGGAAATATTTTGTCTGACTCTGAAAAAATAAAGCAAGATGGGCAAAGTCAACTCAGTGGGCACAAGTCCTCCTGTGAGGTCACTAAAAAAGCTAATGTGTCTCTACCATCACGTGACATGTAACTATGCTGGGCCAACTAAGGCAAGGGAGTTCAGGCTCTAATCATGATATGAAGGCTGCTTTATGTTTGCATTCCAACAGTCAACAGCAGAACTGCCCCTCAGTGCTGGAAATACATACAATGGTTATACTGATAATAAGGGTTTAAATGTGGATAGAGCATAACTGTGGGTATATGTCACTAAAATTACCCATCAAAGAGTTATCTATGAATGCAGTGAGAACGGCCTTTGGGAATTAAAAACTCCACACGGAAAGGGTTTCCATGATCACTGGTGTGCCATGTTTCAGAGGAGACAAGGCTCCATCTGAACACCCTGGGCACAGCCTCCTGCTGTGATGCTGAGGATGGGAAAGGCAGTGAGAGCAGCGAGGACAATGTTCTACTTTGGGGACTTTCCTGAAACCACCTCGTCATTGTAAAATACCTTTCCAATATCTCCGTGGTAAGGATTCTTTCTAAAGTTTTTTTTTTTGTTTGTTTTAATTGGGAAGATGTCATTTTTAGTAATTTTTTTCCCTTTGTTCATGCTTAGTCTAAAAGTGACCTCACTGGCCAGAAATATTAACCCTGTATCCTGTTAAATATCATTCTGACACTTGAAATGCCAATGATGTCTCTTAGTAAGTCAATATGTCCACTTCTCCCAGAGTGGTAATGTTGCTGTGCTTTTTTTTTTTTTTTTTTTTTTTTTCCTGGAAAAGAAAACAGTTGCAAGGAGGTCTACCAAAATCAACACACTAAATTTTGTCTTTAATATCGGGTTTATTTTGAGGCTTCCACATGGGAGACACACTTATAATTTCTTAGGAAAAGGATTCATCCTAGATTGTCAGAAACGACCTAACCTCTACCCAGAAATAGCAGCAGAAAATATAATAAAAAGGTTCTAGAGATGCTCAGGAATCAGCAGAAACTTCTGGACTCTGGCAGGATCCCACTTACTAGGAACCCTGGAACATTGTGTTAGAGATATTTTGACTGAGGTAAGTGTGAGCCTGGGCAAGTGGGTGAATTCTGGGATTCCATCATGGTCTCTTATGAGAGCAAGTGTGATCATGAAATAGGAATTGATAGGTACTGGGTATATTCCTGAAGAGGCTGATGTCTCAGGGTCCACTTTAGAGTAGAAAAAGCTCTGAACTTGAGGGGGCAATTCCTCAACCTGAATCCTTTTCTGCCACTTTTTAGCTGCTTAACATTAACAAAACTTCTTGAGCCTGAGCCTCAATTTCTTTGTCTATAGAGAGGAAATAATCATCCCTGAACAACAATGGCTGTGAATTAAATGGTGACATCCTATGAGATGGCACCCAACACAGAGCTTGGACCAATCAGGAGTATTGAAAACAGGCTTGTTCTTTGTTCCTCAGTCAAAGTGATTACAAGCTAAAAAATAAATCCATTCTGTATTTGGGGTGAGCTAGGATGTGTTTGAGATTTGAGCAGAGAGAAGACTTTCAATCTCTCTCTCTCTCTCTTTGGCTAGAAACATCCATGGAACAATTGGTTAAGGAAACAGTGAGAAAAAATTGTCTTGATTCATGAGATTCTGAGGACCTCAACTTAATATTACAACTGGCAGTAACACAACTGATGATGAAGATGGTGATGACAGATAATATTTATTAAGCCATGCACGTGAAAATCTTGCTGGAACAATGTGCACTCATTCTCAGAGTCATCTCATGAATTTCATGAGATAAGTAGATTGTTTTGTTATTCTAATTTAATATGAGAGAAGCAAGGCTCAGATTAACTACCTTGTCTCAGGGGAGGGCTGGAGTTGACACCAGTCCTAGGCAGCTTGGCTTAACCATTGGAAACATATCCCATTAAAGTTCCTTACATGTCACTTTCAGGAGGGAGGAGTCAACCTAACCATCTCCATTTAGGCTGTGTCCCCTTTATTTTCTCTATCTTGACTATGTTTTCCTGCTTTGTAATATATATTCTAATCAAAATTTGTAATAATATTCTGTCTGTGCTGCCTTTGAGTGAATGACAGTTCTGCCCTCCCACAAGGAAGTCCCCTCAAAAGCCGTCTTTTTTGTTGCTATTCCAGTACCCACCACAAGGCCGGCACATCGTGGGGACTCCGATCATATCTACTGATGGAATGCAAACCTGATTGTACTGATGGTATTGCCAAAGATGATAACATCATCCAATGAGACCATCTTGAAAGATTGTAGCAGGTGCCAGAAAAGCCTTGGAGCCCCTTTCATACAAGGTAAAGTCTTATTTGTTTCTTTCTCTCTTAGCACCATCCCCAGAACGCCCTGATATGCGGCTCCCTGAAACGGTCAGTGGGAGGAAGAGGAAGAAACTGAACCATCAACAATACTTTAGTTTCTCCTCCATTTATCTGGTGCTTAACTCAAGATGCCACCTGAACTTCATTCCCTTCACCATGTTTTTAGAAAAAGATTTGGAAATAGTGGTGAAGGCAGAAACAAAAGGCATCAGAGCCACGATCTTCTTGGTCAAATTATTTGGTTTTCCTTCTACTGTTTAAGGATTACTTCCCCCACTGATGTCCTCTACTGAAAATCTTACTGGAACAATGTGCAGTCCCATGTGTTATATACTGGGGACAACTAAAGTTTTTACTGGGATGATAACATCATTTCCTGCAAAAACTAAGCCCATGCTAGATGAAAAGTCACTAGTATAAGTGTTTAATACTAATCCAACATGTGGAGCTAAAAGACTTCCCAAGGATGCATCACAGAGAGTAAGTTCTTGTTAACAGGTTTAAAGGGAAGGTGAAAATTGATCAAAAACCAAGTCACAAGGAAAGATTTTCTTTCAATGTGGTAGATACTGCTTAACCTCTTGGGCTAAGGATTTGGCTGAGCAAAGTGAAGAGACCCCAGTGACTAGGTACAAAATTGGAAGGATAGATAATTACATATCATTTGCACTTTTCAGAATTCAGAATTAGAGAGCTGGGTGGTCCCCATGAAAGTTCTACCTGGCTCAAATTTTATGAAGCTGTCTTCATTTTTGAGTAAATTAATTTTGAGATTATCTTCACCTTATTATCATAAAGCAGAGCCAGATATTTTTCCCAAGAACCAAAGACTTTAGCTTTGTTTAAAGGTAATTCATTCAACAAAATTTTTAACTTTGGTAATTCATTCTCTAAGCTCCATATGAATTCTATGAAATACCTACAAGGTTATGGAATTTGAACATCTCCAGCCTTTTTCTTCCATGGGCTGTTATGAAGTTCAGAGAATCCCAGTATATATTGGGAAATAGTAGAGGCCATTTGGAGTATTTGTAGCTGCTACTAACTTCTGGCTAATTATAATACAGAATTTTTATAAAGCTAGCATTCTTTTTTTTTTTTTTTTTGAGACAGAGTCTCACTCTGTCACCCTGCGTGTGGTGCTATGGCGTCACAGCTCACAGCAACCTCAAAATCTTAGGCTCAAGAAATCCTCTTGCTTCAACCTCCTAAGTAGCTGAGACTATAGGTGCCTGCCAGGATGCCCAGCTAGTTTTTCTAATTTTTGGTAGGGATGGGATCTCACTGTTATTCAGGCTGGTCTTGAGCTCCTGAGTCAAGTAATTCACTCACCTCTGCTTCCCAGAGAACTAGAATCACAGGCGTGAGCCACCGTGCCCGGACAGCAAATTCTCTTCAAAGGAAGAATCATTTCTGGGTAAGGAGTGGTTACAAAGTAATGCTGGGAGGGGCCTGATGGTAAGTTTAAATCCTCTGAGTTGGAGATGGTTAACTCTGGTAATGATTTTAACACCTGGCTTCTAATTTGTACCCTCATAGGGTAGATAACCTTGGGTTATGATCTTCCTGTATTAACGTTATAAAGCTGTATAAAATGTATATGTGTGTGCACACGTATATGTACATGTTCACATATAGAAATGATGATTAGTTTATGGGATTCCTTAGGATTTCATGGTATAATTTTAAGGAAAAGGACTACCAGTAAATTAATACCTGCCCCAGGTATTCCTCACATATTAACGTATTTGATCCTCACAACGATAGCCCTAGGTATAAATATTCATAGGCCCACTTTATAGATGAGGAGATTCAACCTTGAGAAAGAAAATCCATCGTGTCCTGCAGATAGTGAGTGGCACAATGCTCAGTTCTTGCCATAGAATCAGACTGTTTCTCATAGTTAACCAAAAGGTGTAGCCATGAAATATTTTGCAAATGAGGGTGCGTTGGGGGTAAAACATTGTTTTCTCTCTTCCTTTGAGAAGCAATTGAAAAGATGCTTATGTGAAGGATACATCCTAATATAAAATTAATGACATTTGAAAATTTTTGTATTGTCTCATCACAGACTTTTAATGAACTTTCCATTGGATTGCACTTTTTTCCTACTTCATAGTCTTACTTAATCTGGAAATACAGTAAATTTTCCCTTGAAGAACCCTATCTCTAATCTCCTAATGGGCATTACTAGGGAAACTTTAAGTTGTTTAAGGGAATTTATCAAGTGCAGTAACCTTTTTGATCAAAAAGCTGATTCAAGTTTCCTCCCTCAACAAGCATCTAGTTTTAGGAAGTTGAAGGCTGGTGTTGTCGGTCTAGCACTGTTAGGGACCTGTAAACTTTCTGGTACCAAAAATAGGCCTGATATGTTTGAATAGCCTCCCACTTCTTCATTGCCCACATATAAGTCTTTGCTAAAGCACAGTATCAAAGGGAAAAAAAAAGCGCATTCTCACTTTCCAGACTGACCAAGAGACAGACCAGATGGATTTCAAGGGATTAGTGTGCTATCCAGGCAAAGCTGGGTTTTTCACACCCTTACAATATAACATCTAAAAATGTGTTCATTTTGATCTAGGAGCACAAATTACCCTGGTTCCTAGACTAAATGATTGATACTACAATTAGCAGCTCTTATCTCTTCTTGGGGGATTCAGCAAAATAATTCTCCTGCAGCCGAGCCAAGAAATGAAAAAGGATAAAAAGTTTTTTGTTGTTGTTGTATTTTTTGTTTGCTTCCCCTCACGCTTCTGGCTCTGCAGAAGTGGTTTCAAAAATGCGTCCTCCCAAGCCTTTGAGGGACATAATTGTTCCCAAGCAGTGTGGAGAATGAAAAGAGCTCATATCCAGTTGAGTGAGCAGATGGCTCCACTGTGCGCTGGCTGAGGGGTCCAGCTGAGTGAGGAGATGCTCCACTGTGCACTGGCCGAGGGGTCCAGCTGAGTGAGGAGATGGCTCCACTGTGCGCTGGCCGAGGGGTCCAGCTGAGTGAGCAGACGGCTCCACTGTGCGCTGGCCGAGGGGTCCAGCTGAGTGAGCAGACGGCTCCACTGTGCGCTGGCTGAGGGGTCCAGCTGAGTGAGCAGACAGCTCCACTGTGCGCTGGCTGAGGGGTCCAGCTGAGTGAGCAGACGGCTCCACTGTGCGCTGGCTGAGGGGTCCAGC
>CAUYPK010163160.1:0-30127 GCA_963574355.1 Loris lydekkerianus | reverse complement strand
AGCCTTCCTGGCATTTTCCCAGTCACCGTGGCATGACATTTACATTTCACATTTGCTGAGTTTCACCCTTGCCCTTGTGAGATGCCCCGTAGGTGTGATTCCACCAATACCCCTCCCTCAACCCCCCTCCCCCCTCCCTCTGATGTTGATTAAGGTTCATTCTAATCTTATTTTCATTTGGCCTGCTAGCAAACTACAAAAAATAAAATGAAAACAGAATCTGCAAATCCTTTGACTATCACACTGGCTAAAAGGAATCCCTAGGCTTTTCTCTAGCAAAAAAATTGATAAGATTGTAAATAGGTTGTTTCCTAGAAGGCCTATCTTCTACAATTCGGATCAAATTTTAAAATAACATATGTTATAATTTGCCAGAGCATTATCCTTGTCTCAGAACAAGTTATACTCTAGCTTTTAAAATTAAAAGTGAGATGAAATACACAGATACAAAGCAGAAATCAGAAACCCCACAATCAATAGATGTTTAATGGTTCTCATTTCTTTATAGCTAATATTCAGTTATTAAAATGAATTTAATGCTGACTAGGCACTTGGCTTCATAACAGCCTGCTAAGTCCCATCCAGTGAGCTTATGATTAATTTTTTAAATGACATAATTGAGATCCCACGGAAAAACATCCAACTATGAAGCAATCCTCTAGGGTTTTTCCTTTTTTAAGTAAATCAATCTATACCATATATACAAAATCTCATCTTTACTATAATTATTCCATAATATATGTGTGGAGAACCCTATTTCATGTTGCCAAAGCCCTATTTTTTGTTTGTTTGTTTGAGACAGAGTCTCACTTTGTCGTCCGTATCAGACTGCAGTAGCATCATCACAGCTCACTGGAACCTCAAATTCCTTCCTCAATCCCTCCTCCTGCCTCAGTCTCCTGAGTAGCTAAAATAAAGGCAACTGTCACACCCAGCTAATTTTCCTATTTTTTGTAGAGATGTGATCCTACTCTTGAGCAGGCTGACCTCAAATGACTGGCCTAAGAAATCCTCCTGCCTCAGCAGAAAAACCCTATTTTTCACTCCCTAAAGCACATTAATTTATAGATTCTTAGTGTCTAGATGTACTTTAGCCCTAAAAGCTAAAGATAGTTTGTCATCTTTAGATCACCTGTCATGTCACTGACAATGAACCAGTCCTCTGTGAATCACATAGATCCATGTGGGGCTCTAACAAAGAGTAAGAGAGCCAGGCACATAGACCTCAGCATGAAGCAGAAACACTAGTCAGAAAGTTGTATTTTGAAGCAAGGAAGGAATTACAGAACTTTGAAAATCAAAGGCTATGAGGGGACCAGCAGCTGCCCCTTAGGAGAGTGGCAGGAGAGGCTATGTCCTTGGGGAGCAGCTGGGTTTCAATTCAAGTCAAGGAGATGGGAAAAGATGTGGAGACATGGAAGGAATAGGGAGAGAGAAGTGTGGAGGATTGGCTCGTGGAGAGAAGAGTTTGGATGTGAGAAATGACCAGAGAGACTGATAAGAAAAACGGGAATGTGAAACATGAGTAAATATAGCCCCATAGCATTTAGGTGCAATGACCAATCAGACCTAAGAGGATCCTGCTATGCCCCACACTTGATGTCCAGCAGCTGGGAAGTAGGCTTAGATTTCCTGGTGGTCAGTGTGGTGGTAATTGGTGGTAGGAATATAAGTTACATGGTCCTTTACCAGAAAGGCACACCCAGTTGGCACTTCCCAAAGGTGGGCCTATTGCTGTCACCCCCAATGGCCTCCTTGCCCAGGAGAGCCCAGTCTTGAGTCCCATATTTTACACCCAGTAGTAGCCAGGTGACCTGCTGGTCCAGGAAGTTTGCTGACCTGTCTCTTTATACCTCAGTCTTCAGTGGCTTCTGTCTTCTCCTTAGGGCCCTGGACTCTGAAGCAGATTTTACAAAGTCTGTTTGATCATTATGGTGCTGTCTAGCCCTGTACCTTTTCTCTCCTACCTTATATTGTTATTAGTTTCCATCTAGATGTTGTTTTGCTTAAGTATTGACTTATATAGACTTACCTGTGTTTTGTTGTATACATTTGGTGACAAGAAAAAGATAAAAGTTTCTTTTATTCTTTTTTCCTTTTTTTAAAACATGGATCTCCCTATGTTGCCCAGGCTGGCCACAAACTCTTCACTTAAAATGATCCTCCTGCCTCAGCCTCTCAAGTAACTGGGACTATAGTGCCCAACACCACATCCACCTAGAAGTTTCCACATTTCTTACATAAATGTATTCCCAGGAGCATTTCAAGGCTGTGACAGCTCTGTGTGTCTACGGTGTCATAGGGGAAGTTTCCTATCTCATGGTTTCTGCCATAACGCATTGGGTCTGAGTTGCAGGCCAGAAGGAGGGAAGCCATAATGGAGAAAAATATCCTACTAAATCAGATCCGTTTGATCTCAAAAGCCTCATGTAACATTTCGCTCATAACTCACCAACTAGAATTGTCACATGGCCACCTCTAGCTACAAGGAAGGCTGAGGAAAGCTGTCTGCCTCAAATGGCAATATGGGCAACTAAATGTTGGGGTCCTATAACAAAGAAAGAAGGAGAAATGATTACTGGGTAGAAACCAGCTCTGTGTCACTGGCTTGAAAAAGGGAGGTGTTTCTTCTTCTACCTCAGATAGCTCTCCCTCTAATGGCATGAACATGCCGCAGGGTGAACATTGCAGGCCACTGCCTTCCTAAACCCCTGCTCTAAGCTGTGCAAATAGTTACCAGAATCACAGACCATCATGAACATGGTACTTAAAACACAGCAATGCATTCATCCTATGGCCTTTAGAATTTATTCATTCTCTCTATGCTGTATGGCATCGCCTATACAAAAAGAATACTAAATACTTGCAGTATAGGGTGGTTAGGATTTCGGTCAACACAGTACCTTTCCTCTCCTGTCTGATTTACCTTCCAAACAGCTCAGAGCAGAGGAGACATTCCAAAGGGAGGCATTTAGAGACATGCCAGTCAAAAACCCAACAGGCTATATCACAATCCAAATAGGTAAGGCCAAGAGCGACAGACCAGCTAAGAAACCAAAGTGATGAGGCAGAAACTAGATAGGAGAAGAGATCTGAATAGGAAGGTGGGAGGTAGACCTTAGGAATTCTATGGGCCTCCAGTGGTGGTTGCCTCAGCCTGTCACAGGCAGGAAGCAGTTAACATCAGGACACTTCATACTAAATCACTCCACTTTCACTCACATCCATGCTCTCAGGAACATGCTGGAAGAGTACAAAATTATGCCTTACACTTCAGGAAAAAGCACACAACTAAAAGTGGATCTAAAATAGAAAGAAATCATTTGGTTCCTGGGATTTATGAACTCAAGCCTACTCTTAAGAGGAGGAAAAAAAAAATGTTTTAAACTAACATTTATCGAGCGCATATTTTACTATGTGCCAGGTACTGCTTGAGATGTTCTGGGTGTTTTATTTCATTTACTCTCATAATAACTTCATGTGAGAAATACAATAGTATCCCTGTTTGGCCAACAAGGGAACTGAGGCACAAAGGAGTTTGACTTGCTTTCAGCCATCTGTGAACACTAGGAGTGATGAGGAGTAGATGACAATTTCCAGAAATAGCCAAATGATGCCTCTCAGATACTGGCTCTATGGTAAATGCTTAAAACTGGGTGCAGGACCACCAGGGCGAGGAGCTCACACCCAGCCTTATAACCCTGAAAGACAAAGTGCAGAGTGATCGCCCAGGGCCATGTTTTACATCAAGTGATAGAGTCCCACGCACAGTGTTGGGCACAGTTATTCACAACAAGGTCGTAGTTCCTGCCTCACAGAATTTATGCACACACTTGAAAATATGTAGGGCAGTGAAGATGGATTAAGCATGCCACTGGGACGGCACTTATGCACGGAGACGAGAAGATGCTCTGGAAAGGATAAAATATTTCTGCAAAGAGTTTTCTTTTTTTATCCAAACCTTCGAAGCCATACAGTAGTTCCTTTTATCAAGCAAAAGCTCAAAGATGGCATTAAAAATTTTCTGTGTTATTCATTGCTATTTTCAGGAAGCAGGGAAGTCTGCAAAAAAACATGTTCCATCTTCTAATTTGACATCCTCAAATAATATAATTTTCTACGTGGGTCTGTTAATGTTATTTTTGTTTCCCTTTTTAGTTTTGACATTTCAAAAAAGAAAATCTTTGAAACTAGCAGACAAATCTTGAACTCGTAAATGAAAGCATCACTTTCCCCCCAACATATTGCTCTCTTGAAAGACATAATGGGTTTTTACCTAAAATCAATAAAATTGCTTTTTAAAATAACCATTAAACATAATATTCACAGTAGTTCCAGGAGTAGCACACGACCTCTAAGCCTAATCAATGACAAAATGTTAATTAAAGTTTGGAAATGGGATCAATTTACCTAATAGAAATGATAGATAACTGCTATAAGAACAGCTAAAGGGAATAAAAAGAAATAAGTGGGACAAAATGAGATAAATCTTAATAAATCATACTTACAGAAACAGAGAGTAGAAAGGTGGATGCCAGGGCTAGGGTGTCAATGAAATAGGGGTGGGTGGAGATTTTGGTCAAAGAATACAAACTTTCAGTTATAAGATGAATTATTTTCTGGAGATCAAATGTCCAGCTTGGTACCTATAGTTAATAATAATGTATTGTATACTTGAAATTTTCTAAAAGGTAGAATTTAAAGGCTTCCTATACCCTCCCCTCCAAACACACAAAATGGTAATTCTTTGAGGTGACAGATATATCAATTAATAATCACTTTGTAAAATGTATCTATATCAAGATATCACACTATACATCTCAAGTACATACTTTTTATTTTCAATTATCCCTCATTAAAGCTGGGGAAAATTAATTTTAAAAGTCTTAATTTTTTTTTTTTTTTTTTTTTTTTTGAGACAGACTTTTATTCCATCACCCTAGGAAGAGTGCTATGATGTCACAGCTCACAGCAACCTCAAAATCTTGGGCCCAAGCGAACATCTTGCCTCAGTTTCCTAAGTAGCTGAGACTATAAGCGCCTGCCATAACACCCAGGCTAGTTTTTCTATTTTTAGTAGAAATGCGGTCTCACTCTTGCTCAGGGTGGTCTTGAATCCCTGAGCTCAAGAAATCCACCTGCCTCACCCTCACAGTGTTAGGATTACAGGCATGAGCCATTACACCAGGCCTTAAATTTTTTAAAGATAAATTTTCTGAGTACCAAAATAAGTCTAGAAAATAGAGGCATCCATTTCCCTGGGTTTATCATTGGCAAAAATTCACCCAAAGGAATTATGTTTTAAAAAAATTGTTAAATTTAAAAGACAAGCCCAGGGCTAAACATCTTCAAATGCATTCTGTGTATTTTTCACATCACCTTCTGGTTTGGCTTCGTGGGAGTCAGGTTTAGGCCCTCACAATGCATTCCCTGCAAACAGATTTCTGTGTCCTCTTGGTTTCACAATGTCATGTACATAATGAGATGAAGACACCAGGGAAACAGCTGCAATATGTGAAATGGCAGCAAATAAGGGGGACCAGGGCTGTGAGAATGGGCCATGGAAAGTATTGCCTCCTAGGACTACTGTGCAGTTTAAAGGAGAATTACATAAGCTCCGAGCACAGCGCCTCGCATGCTATAAATGTCCAATAATTCGTATCTGTTGTTATTATTACTGAAAAGCAACAGAATTATTCCTAGAATGCACATTTTGAAGCTTCATGGATTCCTCAAAGAGTTCCACTTAATGAAGTAGCAGATTACCAAATGTATTAATTAGCTCTGGTGGCCTAAAAGAGTTTATTCAATTTACAAAATAATAAGATGCCTAGAAAGGGGCTTAATGAAATCCCATAAGAAACTTCACTACCTCTCTTTCGAAATGCCCTGTACACTTATGCAATGTAGACTCAAATTATCGAATCAACTACCAACTCTAAGACATTAAGTCGTTATTATTTCTAGCCCTTCCTCTCCACTCCCCCCCCCCATTTCTTTTTAATTATCTGTAACATCTCCAGTTTTGAAAAGAGTGCCTATAATGAGTTTCACACTAAATGTTTAAGACATAACAACACAGTCTCTGACCTCTTTAAACTGCTAGCAGTCTGAGTGGAGCACTTTTGTTCATCTTTAGTTTCCCCAGCTCTCTTACAAAGCTGAAACCAAAGCTGTCTCCACTTTTCTTCTCTGTCTTACTCAACCGCTCACTCCCTGTGTTTTACTTATTCATGCCACCTTAACGACATCTCCAGGTAAGAAGAATCAAGCACCTAGGGGAGCTGAAAGTGCTGATGGGATGGAATTGAACTGTCAAGCGATGTTCCTTCTGATGTCTTTAAGCTTTGAGTAGATGTGGGTTCCTCAGATCCCAAAACCTAAAACTGAAGAAAAGCAACTTCTGAGCCACAGCAACCTTGATTTCTCTAATTTGACTTTGAACAGAAACCTGGAGCAAAAGCTATCAGAAGAAGCAAAGAAAGTGCCAGAGATTGGCACTTGTGCAATCTGCTGAAATGAATGGCAGCAATCAAGGAGTCTGATGGACACTCTAAGACCTCTCTGAAGACTCTTGAGTGCAATAATACTTCTGGGAGAGCTCAGAAAAACTCTTTTCTTCATCCTGTGCCATTTTTTCACATCTTCCCCACCTTATACTCATTCTAACTGAATACATTTCTATACTAATTTACTATCCATCTTGCCTTTTAAAAGTTGCCATATATGATCAACTTTATAGTCCTTGATGAGAATATTCATGACTGTATTTCAGTACTAATATTAGGGGTATTAAGTATAAAATGTCTGACTTCCTTAGATACTATATTTGACAGTTGATAAATCTTTACATTTCACTTTGACACTTCTTGTTTTATTTTTATTGTGAAGGTACATCCTCAATTTTTCAAATCTGTTTTGGCTCATGATTACCTTTCAAAATTTTTTTAGTCATTTTTGTAAATAAGTAAAAATAAGTAAAATAAGAATAAGTAAAAAATGTCATGTTACTTTCAAATATGAGTTCCATTATAGAACCAATTCAGCACAGACAGCTCAAATATCAATGAAGTATTTGGGATAGATGTGGCTAATGAATTCATGGGAGGGCAATGGTTAGAGAAGTTCCATCCTGTGATTTTAATCTTGAAAATGAACCACATGGGTGACCTGAGACCAAGGTGGATAATGATGAACTGAAAGCCATAATGAAAGTGAATACATTTTAACCTATGGGTGAATTAGCAGCAAGGTTTGATATTACTATTCCAACAATATTAGACCATTTGAAATAAACTGGCAAAATAAAGAAGCTGAATAGATGGGTTCTGCATAAATTAAACGAGCATTAGAAGAGAAATTATCTGTAAGCTTGACTTTCTTTGCTGTCACAATATAAAGGTAAACTATTTCTATAACATATAGTCACATGAGATGGAAAATTGATTTTTTTTTTTTTTTTTACAACTGCAAGTGTTCGGCCAATAGTTGAATAAAGATGCAGTGCTGGAACACAGTCCAAAACAGAATATTCATCAGAAAAAGCTAATGCAGTCTGTTTGGTGGTCCAGCACTAGTATTATCTACTACAGCATCATGAGATCTGATCAGAGAATTACAATAGATGTTTAGTGCAACCAGCTGGATGACAAGATGAGGATACTTGCAATTAAGCAGCCAAGACTTGTCAATAAAGACAGGCCAATCCTCTTGCAAAGCAATGCTTAACCATGTGTTGCACAAACAATGCTGCTCAAACCACAAAAGTTGGACTTGGAAATTCTCTGTCATCCACCATATTCACCAGACTTTGCAACAACTAACCACCACATCTTCCAGGCTTTGGACCCCTTGTTTAAGGAAACATATTCAATTCTCAACAAGCTGTGTTAAAAGCCTTTAGCAATTCCATCACCACTCCATTTCTAGGTTTCTTCACTAGCTGATAACATAAACAAGCTACTGTTAAAAGGGCAAAACTGTGTCAATAGTTTAGGTGCACACTTTGACTCACTGTGCTGCTGCTTGTTTGAGATATAATGAACTGTTGATTTGAAATTGAACATTCCATATTTACTGACTGAATAATACTAGTAATATTATTTGTTAGGCACACATTTAAGCACTTTCATTACCTCCTCTAATCCTCACAACAATCCTGCAAGGCAGATACTGGCTTGACATTCAGTAGAACATCCCAGGTCACTGGTTCCTGAGCATATGCAGGGTAAATAAATTGGCCAAAGTCAGCCAGTGAGTAGTAAGAGTCAAATTATGATGTTGCGAGGCTCAGTGTTCTCTCCACTGCACTGAACTGCCTGTGCTCTGGGACTTGAAAGGATGTTCCATTTCTCTTTACACTTGCCTAACCCTACTTATGTTTCAAGAAACAGCTCACATTTTATATATAGCATTGGTTGACCCATAGAGAAAAAGTTCCTCTTTCCTCACATCTTTGGCCATTTGAATCACATGTGTATATTCACTCAGCCAACAAATATTTCTAAACATCTACTAGTACCAGGCGCCATGCTAGGACCTCAAGACATGAGAGGGAATAAGGCAATGGGCTCACATTTTGATGGGGAAGACACATGAGGAGAATGTGGAGTTATACTAAAATGGGAGGGAGCAACACAAGGGGCAATGGGTGCACATAAAAGAGGTGATTAAGCTCTGTGCCTACAGCTCAGCAGCTAGGGCACAGCCACATACACTGGGCTGGCAGGTTCAAACCAGGTCTGGGCCTGCCAAATAACAATGACAACCATAACAACAACCAAAAAATAGCTGGGTGTTGTGGCAGGTGCCTGTAGTCCCAGCTACTTGGGAGGCTGAGGCAAGAGAATAGCTTAAGCCCAAGAGTTGAAGGTTGCTGTGAGGTGTGGCACCACGGCACTCTACTGAGCATGACATAGTGAGAATCTGTCTCCAAAAAAATAAATAAATAAATAAATAAAGAGGTGATGAAACCAGACTGGGCTGTTAAGGAAGAAAAGCAGCACTTCTAGAAGGACCTGGAGGAGTAATTGAAGCTATCCAGCTATGGGAATGGGGAGGAAACCTAATGCACAGGGGCTGCAGCAAGCAAGGCTATGACACATTTAGAGAACTGTTAAGTGTGCACTATAGTAGGACTGCAAGGTAGAGCTCTCGCATGTATGCATCAAAGATGGCAGAGGACGGAACAGTTGGAGCAAGACAACAGGAAGCATTGAAGGTCTCCAAGCTGGAATTGACTTGATTGAAGGTGCATTTTAGAAACATCACTCTGGCAGTGAGGTGGAGACCAGGCTGGAAGCAGGAATGTCTAGAGGCAAAAAGACTGGCTGGAAGCCACTCTGAATGGTGATGGGGTGGGCTGGGGATGTGGAAGTGGGAATGTAGCAAGTGGATGAAACTGAGAAAATTTTAGAAAATAAAATGAGAGTATCACAGAGATCGAATGGATATAGGAAAAAGGGAAAGAGAGGAACCAAGGATGACAACCAGGCTTCTGACTTCATGGGGGAGCCTCACAGCTTCTCATCATTCTTGAAGCACATGTGTCACAGCCCTCAGAGCCCAGGTCTTCTGGGTCCCAACCACCTCACTAATCACACCCACCTTGTGTCACTTGCCAGACTGGCCTTCTCTGTGTTCCTGACACCTCAGCATGTCCCCTCCTTCCAGTGCTTTCACTCACTCCTCGTTGAACCTAAAGTCAACTCCCCAGAGCTTCACATCCCCAGTTCCTTCTTCCCATTCAGGTCCCTACTACACTGCCACCACCTCAAGCGGCTTTCTTTGGCCACATTATCTTTTATTTTTATTTTGCGTTATTTCTCACTCACTACCTATACTTCCTTTCTTTGTTAGTCCATGCTTTTTGCTCTCTACTCACTTCTTCAGTGTAAGCTTTATGAAAGCAAGAACCTTGCTGTGTTCATTTCTGAATCTCCAACATCCTGAGCAGTGCCTACCACATGGTAACTACCCAGTGAACATCTATCAAATGCATAAATTAATGAGGAAATAACTGATCACCTGAATGAGCAGAGAATCCATTAGGAGAGGAGGTTTAAGAAGCAAAAGGAATTCAATTTTGATGTGAGGTCCTAGAGGCATATAAACCAATAAAAGTATGGTTCTACATCTGGAAGACAGTTAATATGCAGCTCAGGACAGAGTCTATGCTAAGAATGAATCCTGTAGGTGGTAACTGAAGCTGTGGGACTGAAGGAGAAGCCAGAGAGTGAGTACCAAGTTAAGGAGTCAGCACCTAAAACAGTACTTGGAACACAGTAAATATGTATAAATATTCACCGTACAAATTAACAAATGAATGGCTAGATATGTTTTAGTTACTTGCAAACACATTGATCCTATAAAACACTGTGTAAGTTTCATCTGGACATCAACTTTGAACTATTTCTTTATAATTTTTCTTTTTTTGTGAGACAGGGACTCACTCTGTTGTCCAGACTGGAAAGCAGTGGTGTGACCACAGCTCACTACAACCTCCAACTCCCAGTTTATCCAGCTGAGCAGCTAGGACTACAGGTGTCCACCACCATGCCCAGTTAATTTTTTCTATTTTGAATAGACAAGGGGGTCTTGCACTTGCTCAGGCTGATCCTCCCACCTGGAGCTCCCAAAGTGCTGGGGTTGTCTGTGTGAGCTACTGTGCCCCACTGCATTTGTGTTTGTAGTCCTTACAGCCTACTACGTGCTTCAGTAAATGCCAAGTGGGGGAATTCACAACATACTATGAATGTTTATCATCTTATTTCTTCCCTAACAAGTAGCTAGATCCAGAAGATCTGAGTCAACAAGGGAAGGGTTGCATTACTGCTTGCAAATATCCACTCGCTGGTTCTGCCCTGGCCCCTGCCCCACCCCCACCTTGTGGGACTGCCCACGTGACTTGTTTCTGCCAATGGCCAGTGAACCAACTTGATGACCTTCAGGTTGCATCCTGGCTTTACCTTTGACTACCCAGTTGATTCAGTCTCTTGGGCTCACACATGCTGCGGTGAGTTTGGAGCAACTTCTCTCAGTCTGGGTACAAATTATATCATGAACACAATCATCCAGCCACCTGTGGAGAAGCCACAGCCACAAGTAACATGAGCAAGAAGCAAATTATTGCTGGTATAAGACACTGGGACTGGAGGGTTATTGCCACAGCAAAAGTTGAGTGATTCCTGGACTTGGAGAAGATACTAAATGTCTTTGGTATGGGAACTCCAGATGAGGACCTGATAGACAAAATCCATGTCAAATAACTCTGTGGAAAAATAGGCCTGCTTTCCTTTCTAGAAGGAAGTTAAATCCAATCTTTACCTTTCCTAGTGGAAGGTACCCAGCTGAAAAATGACAGGTGAATAATCCAGGAGTTATATTCATTAGTAAGTGGCATGCAATTTGAATCTGCTACTATCAACCTATTACGACCCACTATTATTTCCCCATCTTTGGTTTGGCCTCTGCTCACCACCTCTGTTTCAAATTTTTGAGACTCCACTACACAGCTCCTCTCAAAGAAAACTCAATGAAACTATAAATAGAAGGGAGCATTAAAATTAAAATAATAAGAGTAATCAATTTTCATTTCTTTTATAGTCCTATAATTCCTATAGATTTAATCAAGTCATGAAATTTTATTTATAGAAAATTATAGATGAGGAAAAATGAAGTGAAATGCATTTTCCACTTCTGCTTAATTAAAATTATTCCTTCAAATAAGGGAGTATAAATACCCTGATTAAAAGCTTATTGTTGCTGGCTACAACCACATATTTTTTACAATGTGACAATATTGATCTTAGTATTCATGTCAAAAATTAAGTGAAATATAAAATAGCATATTTGGAGAAAGTTTTTAAATTAGATGAAAGTAACCTAGACATTCATATATGCTTTAGCATATATGATATGAATAATATGAATAAAATAATATAATAATAATAGTATGAATAATAAATACCATAAATGTAGTTGTCTGATATCAATAACAATTACATATTGACAACTATAAGAGCAAAACAAAATGCAAAAATATGGCTTAAGAATTACTTTGCAATAATTCACAGTTTATAAGGAAAAGAAAACCTGGGACTAATATGTCAGACATCACCCAAAGGCACTTTATGTATATTCCCTTTCATTAACAGTATGTAAATGAGGAAACATGTATATTATCTCTGTTTTACTGATGAGAAAAATGCCTCAAAAAGATTAAAAATTTGACCAAGGTTTTACTTAATTTTCTAGAAATTTTACTCTGATTTTGAAACAAAAACAAGGTTATACTGTATATAAATTATAAAGAAGACTAATATTCAACTTTATCTAAAAATCACTATAAAAACATACTAAACTACAGCCAATATACCCAGATATCATACTCTGTTAAGTTCTGTAAGGTTTATTAAATAAAACAGAATATTTCCTGGTAATCATCACTTGTGATAGTACTTAAGTGATCATCCCCCAAGGAGATAGGCCAGATATAAGAGTCCCATGACCCCAGGGCTGTGGGGGAAGAGGGAACACACCAGGAAATAGGCAATCTACCACAAGTAATTGTGCGTATAACCAGCATCATTTTACAAATGAAATGATTAGAACTTGAATGGCTAAAATTTGACAGTTACCCAAAGAGAACCAACATAGACACCAACCTTTCCTATATAAACTCATATACAGGGATTCATTATCAGTGGAGAGAAATAAATTATCACTGAATTCTGCTCCTTGGGTAGCAAGCTCTTGGACAGCACCTGACAAATAAAGAAGTAGCAAGCCAAGTCAGAATAGCTATCGTGTCTGTCACAGGATGGCAGATAGAGTGGACCACCAATATGGCATTGATCTACCAATCAAGGGGTAGTTATTGTTGTCAAATCCATGCCACATCAAGGTGGTTGAGATCTGCCATTAATAATATGTTTAGAGTATTGAAAATTGGCCATAAAGTGACTCGTTCATGCTTCACCAAGAAGAGTCACAGGATCAACAATCCAGTGCCAGAACCTATTATATAACCCAGCAAGAAGCCGTAGGGCACTGTGGTCACAACATGAAATAGCTTTGGAGTCAGAGAGACTGGGGTCTTGATCCAGCTTTGCCACTTACTAACTGGGAAATCTTAGGCAAATTGCTTTATACTCTGAGTCTCAAATTCCTCATCTGTAAAAATGGGAATAACACCTTACCTTTCTGGCAAAAAATAAATGAGATAGCACAGATAAGATACATGGGACTTAAAAGGTGCTCAATAAATGACAACTATTAATATTTATGTGATTAATCATTTGATCAGCTTGGAAGTGGTATTCTCAGTATATATAAAGAGGGGTTGCCAAAAAATATATACCGTATATACTCGAGTATAAGCCAAGTTTTTTCGGCACAAAATTTGTGCCAAGTTCAGGTTTTTCAACACAAATTTTGTGCCGAAAAAACTCGGCTTATACTCGAGTATATAGGTACACATTTTAAGAAAGAAAAAAACTGTATTAAAATTATAATATGCAATATATACTGATAAAGATGAATACAAGTCATGTTTGAGCACCTCTTATAATTGCAAAAGTCAAAAGTGTGACTTGAGTATTATATACACACACATACGAGGAGAACTTCTGTAAGTTGACCACCCAAGTGACTATAACAAACTTCAACATATGGAAGCAGTCAGCATAAGGAACTAGGCTACTGTACTGGCATGTACATGTGGTGTATGCCCAGTCTATGAAAATTAGGTCAACTTAAGGAGGTGGTTAATGTAGAGAGGGGGTTAACTGTGGAGGCTCTGCGATCTCTATTCTTAAACAGTTAAGAGCTAGAAATGTTGTATCACAAAAGATGCAGCAAGGTAAACAGAGTTCAGACAGTACCAAACACAGCAGCAAAGTTTTTCAGAGGCACACAGTAAAACACAACCTCAAAGAGCACGTCTTTACTGACAAAAAGCTGGTAAGGAGCGCTGCCGCCACCAAGGTGGAGGACGTGTGCTAGGATGCCTCACTCATGGCAACAGGACTGAATGGGTTATGAGAAGGAAAGCCTGGCTCCAGTAAATCAGATTTGATCACAGCTAAGAGAGTCCCATGTCACAAACCAAGAAACAGTGTTCATAGCAAATTACATTGCAGAAACTGTTAATCATGCAGCAGCCTCCTCTGTCACATCCACCCTCTAGCTGGCATCATCACTGGAGGCATCTGAAGGACAATAAAATTAAAAAAAAGCTCCATCAGCCCAATGTGAATAAAGGCAAAAAACACACGCTGAGAGTTATGAGTGCTCACACGTAGACCTAAAAGCAGAACAAGTGACTTATCTATCTGATAAGTCTGATTAGAAATAGATAGTTGAAGGAACATTCCAGGGAAAAATAGAATAGCTTCCACCTGAGAAATATTCTACCCATTTGCCCAGAGTCAAAAGTAATAGAAAATAGTGACCCTGATGTATACAATTTACTTGGATTTTCGAGTATCTTTCGATAAGGCTTTAAGTCCCAGTTATTTTATACGCACACACAAAGGTCTCCTCAGTGGAAAGGCGTTCAGACATTACTTTGAATCACATCAAACTTTCATGACCTGATGGTGGAACAGACACCAGGTGCATAACAATGCAGTGTCAAAGTTTAAACTTGCGCCAGAAGTCTCAGCAGGAGAAAAGATACAAGGGGCAAGTTAAAAACATTCAATCATTGCCTAGAATCACATATGCTGTGTCTTCCAGAATTTCTGCCAGTAGAGGAGACCCAGTAGGGCAAATGCTAATGATATCCCAAGAGCTCCACCTTTCTCGGACTGTGAACCATAGCCGAGGGAGCTCGTATTCTTTGTGCTCTGAGCCAGCTCTCCTTTGTTTTTTGCAAAGGGAAAATACTTTAGAGGATCTCATCTGTTTTCATGGGCATACAAAAGGTGATGCCTCAAAAAAAAAAAAAAAAAAACCAGCCAGTTTGCTCAGCTCACTGTCAGGAGGCAAAAAATATATATGTATATATATGAATCAAATGTGCATATGTACTACACACATAACATGCATACAGAGGGTGCCAAAATGTGAATACACATTTTAAGAAAGGAAAACACTGAATTAAAACTGTATGCCAAGAAGTCACATTTGCCTTCTGTAATTACAAGAGATATAAGGTACATTGTATAAAATAATAAACATCATCAGTATATTGAGCATTCCAATGTTAATAGATTTTTTTCCTTTTTTAAAATGTGCATACATTTTCTGGCACCCTCTGTATATGCATATAAATGTATAGACACACATGAGTGTGTATATATAAATATATAAATGTACATACACATATATACTATCACACATAAAATATATACATGTATACATATATGTATATACACAGATATATACATACATACATTGATATATGCATATACACATACATACAGTATATAACTTTACTTACATGTACCATTTTTTTTAGCACCTTTACCCAACTTAGGAAGAGCAGATAGTCTCTGTACATGTGAATAAATGTTTCCAATCATAAACATCCCACGGTAAATACCTTCCCATGACCAAAAGCATGTTCATCCAAGGCAAGCAGAAAGAGATAGTTATATTGAGAAAGTTAGATTATTTCAAGTGCTTTTATTTCCTCTCTCTCTACATTCAAGGAAAATATACAGTTTTGGAATTAAATGATTGCTGCTGAAAAAAAAAATGACGTGGTGGTTTTTTCTGTGTGTGCTTTTTGTTTTTTGGGTTTGGTTGTTTTTTTTTTTTTTTTTTTTTTTTTGTATAGCACCCAAGTGCTTAATCAAATCGTGTTAGAAAATGCAGCAAATTTATTTAGGTAAAACTTATCATGATCAAAAACCACAATGATAAGAGTTTATACTTTCCTGTACCTTTAGAATGTCTGAACTGGTCCCTGTCCCCATCTGTGGTGCAGTGACGAGGCAGCCTCATGCTAAAGACAGCCGTGGGCCTCAGCGGGGCCCCACCTTGACGCTCATTAGGTCTGGGGTGTTGGAAATGAGGGTCCTCCTCTAAGAAAGGCACCTCAGACCTACTCACCAGCTTACTATGAGGCATGAATAAGAAAACATTTTGTAAATGTCAAAGCACTCTAAAACCATAAAGGGGAAAACACAGTCTTCATAACTACTCTAAAGAGGATGAAACAAGTTTTACCACCCCAATTTCACAGAAAAAGTCAATGTGGTTATGTGGCAGACAAACACAGTACTGTGAGGCACCCAAACTAGCAGGTGGCTGGTCCTAGGTTGCTCTCCTTAAAGCACAATTCCTCATTTGTATTATAAATTATCGAGATCATTATATTTTGAAATGCCTTTGAGGCAAACCACAAATACACAATTTCTTCAAGTCCATGTTTTCACAATCTTGTGATGAATGATGTAATATATCCAAGAGACTTTAAAAATGATTTTTCAACTATGAAAATGAGCAAAGTTATACAAATATATACATATTTTTGCTCAGTCACTCAATTCATTAAACATGTACCATGTTCTCTACCCTATGCCAGGATCCTGGGGAGAGAGCAGAGAATATGAAGAGATCCCTGCTGCCATGGAGTTTGTATCCTCCTGGAAAAGGAAGTCAACAATTGCTCAGACAAACAATAGAAGGGCCTGACATGGTGGGGTAAGTATATTGAAAAACAGGGCGGTGAGATGGAGAATAACTGAGGCTCAGGCTGGGGAGAGGAGGACATGTTGAAACAGATTGTGAGAAGGACCCTTTCTGAGATACAACCTTTGCAGGCAGACCCAGAAGATGAGAAGCCCAACCTAGAGAAATAATGGAGGAAGAACAACTCACGCAGATGCAGGACCGAGAGAAAGGCTGGAAAGGACAAGGTTGGAGCCCAGGCAGGAGACTGTTTCCAGGGGAAAGAAGAAGACCTATAACCAAAAGTGGCAGAAACTGAGAGCAGCAGACAAAGTAGAGATATACTGGGGGAGTAAGGTCACCAAGATGTAAGGACGGATTGGATGTGTGGGCGGGGAATCGAAATTTTGTACTGGAGCACCTGGTAGAACATTTCGTAAGTGATCATTACCACAGGAGAGATTATCTAGTTGGGGAAAGAAAAATGTAGACACAGTAGATAAAATGACAGAAGCAGACTTTTTTAAAAATACGTCTTTTATTATGGTAAAATACACATACATACGTTACCATCTTAACCATTTTTAAGTGTGCGGTTGGGAAGCATTAAGTACATTCACGCTGTTGTGTGGTCATCGCCATTTCCATCTTCAGAACTCTCTTCATCTGGCAAAACCAAAACTTCATACCCATTAATCCCTAACTTTCCATTCTCCTCTTCCCCCAGCCCCTGGCAACCACCATTCTTCTTCTGCTTCCATGAATTTGACTGCTCTAGGGACCTCACAGAAGTGGACTCAATCAGTATCTGCCTTTTTGTGGCTGGCTTATTCCACTCAGCATAATGTCCTCCAGGCTCATCCACCTTGTAGCAAGGACCAGAACTTCCTTTAGAAGGAGATATTTTTATGATGAGGCCATTGAAAGAGCACTGGACTACAAAGCAAAGTCTATCTGGCCTCAAATTGAAAGGGGCAGAGAGTAGACATCCTTTCACAGGGGTCTAATTAGAAGGAAATGGAGGCTAATATATACCTCTTAGGTACCAGAAGGTGAGGTGAGAAACACCTGTGGGTGCCCATAGCAATCTCCCCTACAGCACACTGAGCAAAGCAAAGATCATCCAAAGAGAGCATCCAAGTCTCTCCAGATCACTGGTGGGGGTGGGGGTGCAGTGGGAGAGAGGGGGACAGTGGAAATAAACATTTTCAGTGCTGCCTCTCTTACCAAACCTAAAACTGGACATGGACAACAGCAAAGGGGAAGAAAAATCAACTGTTACACAAGTTTTTCCCCCAAAGGCTTTAACATAGCACTCTGTAATTTCCAACCTTATATTTTCAATTCAATCATTTTCCAAGAAAATGGAGGTTATCAAAATGATTGTTATTATCCACAACATTTGGTAACAGAAAAACAACAGGGCCATGTCCCAGGTTAGTTTCTATTGCCATCTAGAATCAGCTTTCAAACCGTTTGTATCACTTCTTTAATTCACCCAGGAGGCGTCTACTGACAACAGCTGTCCTCCACGAAAGGGAAATCCTTAATCTCCAAATACTTGGACAAAGAAAAAAACTGCAAAAGACTTTGAAAAGGATGCTAACAATTTAGATTTGAGTGACTGGGCTATTTTTCTGATATTTTGTTTTACTCAATTCCTGATCTCACAGAGATCTTTAAAAGGGAGCCATCTGAGGTAAGGTTTTGCAATTATTTTGCAATTAAGTACTAGTACAAGGAATTTTGTTAAGGGTTTTATTTGCTTACTCACAACAGGTATATTACATTTAATGCTATGTCTGCTACAGATTGCAAAAAGTTCCTCGCCTTTATTCACAGCAGGTACCGTAAAAGAAGAAAAGGCAAAGTAATGACAATATAGTTCTTTATAATTTGAGGCAGATATAACATCAAATGTAGTATAATTAAACTAAAATAAAATCAATATTCCTCTTCATTAACATTCTCCTTCACAAACTTAAGAATATTACCCATGAATATCTAATTGCAGTTTTCCCTCCTGAAGTTCTATTTTGAAACCTCTGTCAAACTAAAATTGAGCTCCCTGATCACATTAGTGAGCAGAGTTATTTTAGGAATAAAGGATTCTTGTCTTAAATCATTAAGACATTGCCTTTATGGCCCAGCATACTTTTAGCAACTGCTAGAATCACTGTGTCCCAGAAGTCAAAATGAATTGTAGGGTTCAACATCACTTGAGCAAAAGTCGAGGGCTGACAATACAGCAAAGTCTCAGAAACTCAAATTAATGTAAGGGAGGAATTCACAGAAAGTGCTATTTTGAGAACATTTTATATGAACAGCATGGTCTAGTCTCAAGAGGCGTGGACCAACAGTCACGAACTCTTAAGTCTGGTGTTCTGATTCTTTTGCCAACTACTTATGTCATTGCATGAGTCCCTGAACTTTTCTAAGGCTATACTTTCTCATCTAATAAAAGTTCTTCTCCTCACTCATGGACTTAGAGAACAGATAAAATAGGGTAGGTGTATGGGCTTAGAAAGCCAGAAATTACTAAAAATGTAAGGTATTATTAAATCAAAATAAGTACTGAGTAAAATCCTATGATAATCTGCAGTTAAAAAATAAAATAGACAAACGGAAACAAACCAGGCTCTTTTTAGTCTAGAGAAACAGCTTTGAAGGGGCGGGGGTTCTAGCCAACTCCCAAACATTCTCAGTCTAAAAGATCTCACGAAGGTGGATTCTGTTTTAGGAGCGTGTTGGGCAGTCACAGAGCTGAGATGGAAGCAAGCCTCTGTCTGGTTCTCAGCTCAGCCTTCCAGAGCCTCGCATGCCTCCTCTGCAGGTGTAAGATGGAGACCCCCCCAGGAAGGCTCTGATAAGCAACCTGTCTACAACTCCACCATGGCAGGGCTGTGAGAAGACTGAGGTACAGCTCCCCAACCGGGAAGCTGCTGGCTACTGAGCACAAACGAGGCAGAAACAATCTCTTCTTTCCTCAGGAAAATATTTGGAGAAAAGTTTTTCCAGTCATTGCTAACTATGATAATTGCATTTGACATTTTAAGAGCACGACTCAATAGCTAAAACATGTCAATGCAAATGACTCGCAGTAGGAAATATAAATGGATATATATATATATAATATGTATGTATATTCAAAGACCAATTGCTCTTTTCTGAGCAAATGTGTCTCCAAAGTTTCTCACAGTTGCAAGTTTTAATAGAAAAATTCTACAAATGCACTATGAATTTTGAGTAGGAATAATTTTTCTAATCTAGTACTAAATATTGTAGAAAATAAAATTGCTAAATTCAATTATATATAAGATAAAGTTTTTGTCTACTCTACAACATGCAGAGCAAAATTTAACAACTTAAATTTAGTCAGTCACTACTGTTCACTAAATGGGAATTGCATGTGATAACTGAACATTAATATTATTACCTTAAGCAGACAGTTATTTTATAAAATTAAATATGTTATGGTAAATTAACTCTCCATAGCAGCATACCAATGCAGTCATACATTCTTGTTCCCTACACCTGTTTTATAAGTTATCCATATTAAAAAATAAAAAGGAAGGAAGGAAAGGAGGAAGGGAGGGAGGGAGGGAGGAAAGAAATAATTATATTTGTTACTTTGATACAATTGTTGTCCTTTGATCAAATCTCAGACTCACCATTGTACAAATTATTCAATGGATTTAAGCCTCAGAGTCTTAACCTACTGTAAAAATAGAAGTAATAAAGGTACCTGTCTCACAGAATTGTTGTGACTCTAATAATTTACTCCATATAAAAGACTTGGCTCAGTGCCACATACATATAAGTACTCAATCATCCTTGTTGTTTATATGTCAAACATCTGCCATGAAGCAATTAATCTTGCTGTTTTCCAGATTTTATTGATATCATTAAGATCATCTGAAAAGTTTAGTATTTATTAGCCCTTTCTTATTTCTTTTGCTATCTTTCTAGCAGAAATCCCTAAAGTTTCATAGATAAAAGCTACATTTTTCTTTTCAAAAGCAACATCAAAAACTTTCATAATTAAGGTGAAAGACTTTAGACAATAATTCTCAGAATGAGAGAAAAAAGGCTGATACAATTTTCAGTCTCCTGGTAGAAAGAGCTGACAAAACATGGAGGGAGGCATCAAGCTATGGGCTCAGAAAGGACAAGTGTCATGATAGACATTTAATCATCTGCTCTGAATGACGGTGCCTGAAGAAAGTCTTGTTGGTTGTCTGGTTTGTTGGGGTCTGTGTGTTTGCATGTGTGTGTGTGTGTGTGTGTGTCTGTCTGTCTGAGTGGTTAGGAAATCACAGAATTCTATCCTAAAACTAGGAAGCACAAAACATATAAATAAAAGTGTGTAAGGTAGAAAGAGTAACATATAATAAATGATTGTTGCTCCTAATCTAACAGATGAGATAGACTCAACTATAATCTGGAACACACCATGGTGCATATATCTTAGAGATCCTGAATGAGAAGATGAACTGAGCAGTCATCTCCACACATTGAGAGGAAGCAGCCATGAAGGGTCACTGTGAAACTCTCAGCTCTGTGAATGCAGGAACCACATATGTCTCACTCCCCTCGGGGTACGCAGCATTTAGCACAGGGCTTGGTAGACAGCAGGTATGTGCTGAATGAATGACTGAAGAAGTGAATGACTATAAAGGAATGAGCCCAAGCAGTGAAAAGATGGCATTACCAGGAATTGCAATGGGAAATATAAAGGTGATCCCAGGTTGCAGCAGGGAGAACGGAAAGGATAGAGTTTGGTTCCTGATACAGTTGAGTTTGCTGATGATTTTGCAGAACACAGAGGTTAATAGTGACCTTCAGGAATACAAACTTATGAGAGTGTTGACAGAACCTGGATTAAATAGAACTCAGTCTATTAAAAATATAGTCTGTGGTTTTATTTAAAAGTACTTTTCCCAAGTCACACTTGCATTCAACTCTCTTTTCTGTCCACTATCTTGAGAGATTTTCACCATTTAGCTTTACCATATTAGCATTTAACTGCTTTGTGGAATTTGTTACTTCCCAGTCTGGAAATTTCACTGTTCAAACCTGTTTCCTGATTACCTATGTAAAATTAAGAGGTTCTGTGAACTATATGATTTTATTAATCTTCTGACTTCATCCACTGAGAGACTCACTTTTTTTTCCTTAGTGTTAGTAAACCTCTCCATCTCTTAGTATTTGGCCCAATGTCAATATAATTTAGCATTTGTAAATATTCTTTTATATAAAATTTTGTCAATAACTTCTATTAACCTAAATAAAATCTCTAGCTTTGGTTTTCACTTCATCAAATATGTGCTCAATGAGTCAGCAGTGTCTTTTCCCAGAGGATGATTACAACCTTACCCATTCTCTACTCTCTACCTATAAAGAACTATTCCTGGTCTCCCAAAGGGCAAAGACATAGCCATTCCATGGGTATCTGATAAGAATGATGTTTGGAAACAGAGTCACTCCAGACTAAAATATCTCTGGTAGAAAGTAATGGTAATCTGGTAGAAAGAGAATGGTATCAGGCTGATTTAAAGAAAGACTTTTTTTAGGAACACTCCTCATCCTTTTAGAGATAAATAACCAAGATATTTATCCCAATAAGAAGCATGATAACTACTCTGCAAAGAATGTACTGGCAGATTATAGTTCCAGGGCAAAAGTGGATGCTCCCAAAGTGAAACTGTCCTACCTTCGGCATCTGAGCAAGCAATACATATCCTGAACGTTCTCAAGTGAAACTGACAATTTTAAAGACCCCACCAATCAACATGAAGTCCAAAGTCAGCTTTCATCACATAGGAGAGGACTTGCAGCTGAAATGCCCCCACTGAATCAATGAAGAAACCCAGGAAGGCTACCTACTTTTAACTCAAATTCGATTTTTGTAGTCTTTATTCTTTCATATTTACAATTACGAAAAACTTCCAAACATATACAAAGGTAGAAGAGATAGTATGATGTACTCACATGTACCAAACACTCAGCCTGAGAAGTATAAATTCATCTTGTGCCCTGTCTACCCCAACCTGTTTCCTCAACCCACGTAATTGTTTAGACGTTCCCTAACCTTCCATCAGCAAACATTTGAGTATATATCTATAAAAGACAAGGCCTCCTCTTTCCAATAACAGACACAACACCAATGTCACAGCCCCCCAATATCAATAACTCCTTGATAACATTACTGAGTGTTCGTATTGCTTTATGTCTTTAAGTGACCTTTTTTTAAAATTATTGTTTCAGGTTAATTTGAGGGAACAAAGAATCAGGTTACGAAGTTCACATTTGTTAGGCAGAGTCCCTCTTATAATTATGTCCCACCCACAAAAGACGTGCCATACCAACATTGTGCCCCTTAAGTGGGACTGTGCCCATCTCCCCCCCCACTCCCTGCTGTCCCTGATTCCTCATTTCCTCACCCCCCACATTGAATTGATTTGCGTTTTTCTCTTATGTAGACAGGTATTAGATAATCTATCAGCTTCATATTAGTATTGAGTACATTGGATTCTTGCTTCTCAATTCTTGTGATACTTTACTAAGAAGAATGTGTTTCAACTCCAACCAGGTTAAAACAGAAGATGTACAATCTCCAGCTTTTTTAATGGCTGAATAGAATTCCATGGTATTCATATAAAATAGTCCCTTAATCCATTCCTGGGTTAGTGGGCCAATTCTAATAACATTTGGGTTATTTCCACATTGTGGTGATTATAAATTGAGCTGAGATAAACAATCTAGTCCAAATGTCCTTATGACAATTTTTTTTTCTGTCTGGGTAGATGCTAGCAATGGGATTTCAGGATCAAATGGGAGGTCTAATTTGAGTTATTTGAAGATTCTCCATACTTCCTTCCAAAGGGCTTGTATTAGTTTGCAGTCCCACCAACAGTGTGAAAGTGTTCCCTTCTCTCCACGTATGTGTCAGCGTCTGCAGTTATGAGACTTTGTGATGTGGGCTATTCTCACAGGAGTTAAATGATATCTCAGAATGTCTCATGCTTTTCTGTGGTGATCAGGGATGATGATCATTTTTTCAAAATTTTGTTAGCCATTAAATCTGTCTGCCTCAGAGAAGATTCTGCTCATATCTCTGGCCCAGTGGTAGATATTTGGTCATTTTTTTTTGTGTGTGATTAATTTGGTCAGATTTTGGTCATTGGATTGTTTGGTCATTTTTTGGTGATTAATTTGAATTCTCTATAGATAATATTTATCAACCCTTTGTCATATTCATACCATGCAAATATCTTTTCCCATTGTGAAGGTTGTCTTTTCGTTTTACTAGTTATGTCCTTAGCTGTACAAAAGCATTTTGCTTTAATTAAGTCCCATTTGTTTATTACTGTTGTTGTTGCAATTGCCACTGAAGTAATCATCATAAAATCTTTCCCCAGCCCAACATCATCAAGAGTTTTTCCCACATTCTTTTTCTAAGATTTTTATGATTTGCTGTATTATATTTAAATCTTTTATTCATCCTCATTCAATTTTTATATGTTGTGAAAGGTATGGGTCCAGTTTCAGTCTTTAAAATGTGGTTATCAAGTTCTCCCAGAACCATTTGTTGAATAAGGATTCTTTTCACCAATGTATGCTTTTGTTCAGTTTATCAAAGATCAGATGGCTATAAGAGACTGGTTTCATCTCTTGGTTTTCTATTCTGTTCCATATATTTATATATCGATTTTTGTGCCAATACCATGCTGTTTTGATTACTGTGGACTTGTAATATACCCTGAAGTCTGGTAGCACTATGTCTCTGGCTGTTGTATTACTAAAAATTGTCTTGGCTACATGGTTTTTTTTCTGGTTCCATATGAAATCAAGAACTATTTTTCTCCAGTTCATCAAAGTATGATGTTGGTATTTTAATGGGGATCACATTGAATCTGTAGATTGCTTTGAGTAGACTAACATTTTCACATTGTTGATTCTTCCCAGGCAAAAATCATAATATATTCTTCCATTTGTAAATGTCTTCTGTTATTTCTTTCTTAGAATTTCATAGTTCTCTTTGTAAAAATACTTCGTATTTTATTAGATATATTCCTAAGTATTTCAGTTTCTTTGAAGCCACAATGAAGGGAATTGTGTCCTTGATTTGCTTCTCAACATAGCTATTATTGGCATATAAAGGCTACTGATTTGTGGACATTGACTTTATATCATGAAATGTTACTGTATTTCTTGATCACTTCCAAGAGTTTTTGTGCTTGTGTCTCTGAGGTTTTCTAAGTATAAGATCATATGTCATTAGCAAAGAGTGAATTTGACTTCCTATATCCCCATTTGGATGCCCCTTATGCCCCATTAACTAGACCCCATTTTGTCTGACCCCATTAACTAGAACTTCAAGCACTATGTTGAATAGTAGTGGTGATAGAGGACAGCCTTTTCTGGTTCTCATTCTAAGTGGAAAAGCTTTCAGTTTTACTCCATTCAGTACAATGTTAACTGTGGGTTTGTCGTAGATGGCTTCAGTCAGCTTAAGAAATGTGCCACCTACACCTATTTTCTTAAGTGTTTTTATTAGAAAAGGATGCTGAATTTTATCAAATGCTTCTTCTGCATCTATTGAGAGAATCATATGGTCTTTGTTTTTGCTTCTGTTGATATGGTGAATTACATCAATGGATTTGCATATGTTAAACCAGCCTGCAAACCCTGGGATGAAGCCTACTTGATCATGATGTATAATTTTTTAATGTGTAGCTGTAATCTATCAGCTAAGATTTTGCTGAGTAATTTTGCATTGATAGTCATTAGTGAAAGTGGTCTGATATACTCCTTTTTAAGTGGGTCCTTTCATGGTTTTGGTTTCAGGGTGACGTTTGCTTCATAGAACATGTTGAGGGAGCTTCCTTCCTTCTCAATATTTTGGAATAAGTTCTGCAGCACATCTTCGAAGATTTGATAGAATTCTGGTGTAAAGCCATCTGGTCCAAGACTTTATTTGTTGAAAGCTTTTTTATTGTTTCTGCAATCTCAGTGCTTGAGATTGGTCTGTTCAAGAGATCTATTTCTTCCTGGTTCAGTGTATCGGTCCACATTCTCCACCTTGGCAAATTTCTGGGCATAGAGTTTCTTGCAATAGTTGGAGATAATCTCTTCTATCTCTGTGGTATCTGTTGTTATTTTCACCTTTTCATTTCTGATTGAGGTGATTAAAGATTTTACTTTTCTGTTTCTAGTTAATCTAGCCAAAGGTTTGTCAATTTTATTTATTTTTTCTAAGAACCAACTTTTTGTTTCATTAATTTTCTAAATGATTCTTTTGAATTCCATTTACTTCTGATTTAATTTTGGTTCTTTCTCTTCTGCTGCTAGGTCTGGGATTAGATTGCTTTTCCTTTTCCATTTCTTAAAAAATGACTCATTAGTTTGTTGATATGCTCTCTTTCTGTTTTTCAGCTGTATCTAAAAAATTTCCCTGTTAGGACTGCTTTTGCAGTATCTCACAGGTTTTGGTAGCTTTTGTCTTCAATGCTATTATGTTCAAGGAAGGTAATGATTTCTTCCTTTAACTTTTCCTTGACCCAACTGCCATTCAGCATAAGGTTGTTTACTTTCCATGCCTTTGTGTGAGGATTAAATTTTTTGTTGGAGTTGTGGTCTGAGATGATACAAAATATAAATCAATTCTTTTAATTTTGTTGAGGTTCCATTTGTGTCCTAAGATATGATCTATTTTGGTGAATGGTCCATAGGCTGATGAGAACAATATATATTCCTTAGCTTTGGGATGATGTGTTCTGTGTATGTCTATTAAGCACAGTTGTTCTAGGGTTGCATGTAAGTCCTTTGTATCTTTGTTTAGTTTCTGTTTAGAGGATCTATCCAGCTCTGTTAAGAGGGTTGTTAAAGTCCCCTGCTATTATGCTGTTATGGGATATCATATTGCTTAGACCAATTAACATCTGTTTCATAAATCTGGGAGCATAAATACTTAGAATTGAAATGTCCTCTTGTTGTATTGTTCTCTTGACCAGTTTGAAATGACCATCTATGTCTTTCTTAATTTTAGTTGCTTTAAATCTATTGTACCTGAAAATGAGATTGCAACCCCTCCTATCTTCTGATTTCCATTTGCATGTAATAGTTGTTTTTCCCTTCACTCTAAGTCTTGTTTTGTCCTTTGAAAATAGTTATGTTTTCTGGAGACAGGCTACAGGTGGCTTGTGCTTTTTTATCCAACCAGTCACCCTGTGCTCTTCAGTCAGGAATCCCAAGCCATTAACAATTATTGAGAAAATTGATAAGTGTGGGGGAGTTCTATTCGTCTTATTTTGTGAAAGTCCTTTGCTTAGTTTTATCCTTTGCAACACTGTAGAACCTAGGTTTTATCTTGTAGTTTCTGGGGTTTTACTTTGCTGGTGGTCCATTGTGGCAGTCAAAGTGAAGAAGATATCTAAGTATTTCATGTAGAGTCAGTCTTGTTGGAACAAATTGAAGCTTAGCTTAGCAGGATACAGAATTATGCACCAAGATTTGTTTTGTTTAAGTAGGTTAAAGGTAGATGACCACTGTCTTCAGTTTGAAAAGTTTCAACTAAAAATTCCACTGTCACTCAGACAGATCTGCCCCTGTAGCTTAATTGGCACTTACTCCTGGCTGCTTGCAGAATTTTTTCTTTCATCTTGACTTTGACAGGTTCATGACAATGTGTCTTGGAGAAGCTATGTTTGAGTTGAGATGACCTAGGGTTCAATGTCCGTCTGAAAGGAGTATGTCAGAATCTTTGGTGATATCTGGGAAATTTTCATTTATAATATCCTCCAATAGGGCCTCCATTCCTCTGGGGCATTCCTCTTCCACTTCTAGGATACCTATAATTTGTTTATTTGAATGTTTTATAAAGTCCCACAATTCTCTGAGTGAACATTCTACTTTCTCTCTTTTCTTTTCTGCCTCATTAGCTGCCTGTGTTAGCTCAAGAGCTTTATACTCTACCTCTGAGATTCTTTCTTCTCCATGGTCTGATCTGTTTTTGATACTATCTACTGCATCTTCAAGTTCTCTGATTCACTCCTTAAATTCTTTACACTCCACTATATCCTTTCTATATTCTTCATATCTTTCATCCCTCATTTGGTTCTGTTTTTGTATTTCCTTTGGGTTATTTTCCACTTTCTCAGCAATTTCCTTCCTTGTTTTTACCACCCATATTTCAAATCCCTTCCTATCATTTCTATAATTTCTTTATAAGTGGAATCTTCTGTGGTAGCTACTTCATGATCCCTTGAGGAGTTTTGTAGTTCTGGTTTTTCATGTTGCCAGGATTTTCCTGTTGGTTCCTCCTCATGAGTATTATCTTCTTGTCCACTTCCTTCCCCTACTTTTTCCTTTCATTTCATTCTTCTCTTTACAATACCTTGTCTCTGTGCTTAGGTGCTGAACAGCCCTTTTGGTAGAGGACCAAAAGGAAGAGAAGAGTGAAGAGCAAGAAGGGAGAAAAGATAGCAAAAGAGAAAAAAAAAAAAGAGAAGGGGTAGCAATAGTAAAGGTTGACAAAAAGAAGAGAAGAACATAATGAAAGAGACGGGAGTAATAGTGGTGTTCAGAGTGTACTTTGACCCATATCTGCAATTCCCAGTCTTTGGGGGCTCGGATGGGTAGGTCCACTGAGATCAGGAGCTTCTCACCAGCCTAGACAGAAATAAGACCCCAACTCTAACAAAACAAAAAAGAAACAACAACAACAACAACAACAAAAAAAAAAAAACCAGCAGCATGTCTCAGGGAGAACCTACCAATGGTGTCCTCCAAAGGCCAAAGCTAGAAAGACCCACTAGACCAGGGGATCAAGGTCTCCTGGAGTCAGACCAATTCTGTGGCACCCCAGCCCAGGCCTCAGAGTAAGGCTCCATCCCATAAATGAAATTCAGATTAACAAAGAAAAAACAGATCAGAAAAAAAATGATAAAATAATAATAAAAATATATAAAGAAAATTTAAAATAATATTACACAAGATGTAAAATGGGGGTTACATCTTAGCTGTTATTTGAGAAATTTATGTGGGAAAGATAAGAAGTGTAGAAAAATCTTTACAAAAAGAGAGAGAGAGGAGAGAAATGGAAAGAAAACACAGAATAAAAGGGTAGAAAAACTCTTAAGAGAAAAAATTGGAAAAAAAAATAAAAGGAACAAAAATTATAGCAAAAATGGAGCCCTTGCACTTTCTGTTCTTCCCTTCCTCTACCCCCCACTGTGTACTAAATCATTAATTGTCCTCATATCAGAATTGAGTACATAGGATTCTTGCTTCTCCATTCTTATGATGCTTTACTAAGAATATTGTGTTTCACATCCATCCAGCTATAACTGCTTCTGGAGCATGAGGAGCCTGTGGTGATACCGCCACATGCTTGCAAGAAGCCCTGTTATGAACCAAGCCCTCCAGCACTCTGAACTTAACTGAGGAGAAGGATACCGAGATAAAAGATTGGGAGAGCTACTAATGTGCTGATAGCCTCTCTATTTTTCTAACATGGAATTACACAGCGATTTAGAGACTAAGAAGTTATATCTTCTCTTCAGCAATGAGATTTGTTAATGTTGCAACATACGACTGAGTAATTTCAAGATTAAAGATGGCGGCCGAGTAACAGCTTCCCTGCAACTGGGCACAGTGAGTCTGGGTAGATAGGACTCCAGGCATCTCTGGCTGGTGGGATGTGCCTATAATCATTGCTTTTAGAATACAGGGAGCCAGTAAGGGACTTCTGGACCCCAGAAGGAGGACAAAAACAGTGGAGAACTGGCAAGTGATTGCATGTGTTTGATCAACCTAATCACCCTGGCAACCATGAGTACAAGCAGCAGTGAGACTGCAAACTGGAAAGGCCTTACCTGTGAACTGTTTTGGTGTTCTTGGACTTGGCACTCAATTGAATTGCCTTGGGGAGAGCTTGAGCAGGAGTGTAGAGAACTTTGGGCATTGTCTGGGGCCCCAGACAGAGCCACTGAGCTGGGCACAGGAAGCCATTGGGAAAGAACTACACCGGCAAGCTCCGCCCTCAGGGTCCCAGAGCAAGGATCGAGTGGGACAAAATAACCTAGTGACTGAGCAGCCTAAAGGCGAGGAGTGAGCTGCCTTACAGCCTTAATCCTTAGGGGCAGAGTGAGACGGTTTTGGCACACTGGACCCTTGGGCTGTTGCCCTGGGTAGAGAAACATGACGTCACAGCTCATAGCAACCTCAAACTCCTGGGCATGGCACCGCCCAGACCTCCATAAGAGCTCTGCAGCGACACCAAATTGGTGACCTGCACCCACCGGCCTCTGCATTCCCGGACTAGGAACTGTGGGAGCCACACAGCCCTGCGTCCTCCTTCCTGTGTCCTCCCAGTCTCCACACTAGCCTGTTCATCTGGCCAGGGACTCTGGTAGCTGCGTGCCCTCTGGAGCCCTTCCTGGCTCTGCACAGAGCCCTTCTCCTGGTCCGAGACTGCTGGAGCCTTGGGCTCTCTGTGCCAAAG
>CAUYPK010163158.1:0-14023 GCA_963574355.1 Loris lydekkerianus | reverse complement strand
TGAGAGGTAGCACTGTACCCAGGGTGACTGTGAGACTCTGTCACAACCCCTCTTACCCCCCCTCCCCCCCCAAAAAAAATAAACCCAACAAAAAACTAGTGGAAAGGCTTGGCACTTATTTTGTTAAGTTTATTTCTAAATGTTTCTTTTTTATGTTATAACAAGTGGAACTCATTGGTAGTATGTAAAAGTACAATTGATTTTTTTGTGTTTGTCTTGACCCTTGTCACTGCTGAACTCATATTTGTTCTGCTGAGTTGTACTGAATTTCTTACAAACTTAAACATGCAAGTTTATGTCATCTTTGATTAAAAATATAATTCAAGATTGAGTGCGGTGGTTCATGCTTGTAATCCTAGCACTCTGGGAGGCCTAGTTGGGTGGATTGCTTTAGCTCACAAGTTCCAGACCACCCTGAGCCAGAGCAAGACCTCCTCTCTACAAAAAATACAAAAAACTGAGGCAAGAGGATCACTTGAGCCCAAGAGTTGGAGGTTGCTCTGAGCTATGATGTTGCCATGGCACTCTACCAGTGGGACAGCTTGAGACTCTGCCTCAAAAAAAAAAAAAAAAAGCCAGGTGTTGTGGCGAGTCCCTGTAGTTCCAACTACTTGGAAGGCTGAGGGAAGAGAATTGCTTAAGCCCAAGAGTTTGAGGTTGCTGTCCGCTGTGATGCCATGGCACTCTACTGAGGGTGACAGTGAAACTCTGTCTTAAAAAAAAAAAATACAATTCAACTTCTTTTTTTCTCCTTTGGAATATTTAATTAATTTATTTATTTTTATGTGATTTCGTTAGGTGGGGAATTGTCTGTTCTCAGATTCTGGTATCAAGAATGACCAGCCTCACTGAAAGCAAGGTAAGCAAGAAAGGAGATTTATTGGGGAAGAGCCAGATAGGTTTATAGAACAAGAGCAGGATACCCTCACCACAAACAAGGAATGATTGGTCTTATGTTGGGTGTAACAAGAGGCCTGAGGTACAAGGTGGGGTGTTTTTTTGTAGTGTTTGGAATGGCTCCTTCTCCTAGTTTAGATATCATCACTAAATAAAGATATTACTTTGCTGGATGGTTGCATACGTGATAATTACCCTTCTATTACTCTAGGTGACTTTGCTAATCCTATTGTGCATTTTTCTGCCACATCTCTCCCTCATGTGGCAGTTGCTTGAGGCAGAATCAAAATGGGGCAGCACCTAGACTGGTTGCCCACTTTTATCCTTCTTCCCAGGTGTTTAGGCAGCACCAGGCAGGGAGCCCACCTCGTCCCTAGTAGAGCCTGAATATCCCTCATTATATCTAATAATTTTTGTGAAGAATATTTTTAGTCCTATGATGAATAGGATTTTGTTCCCAAACTTCAAAGACCAGTCCTTTATAATGATGTTACCTGTAGGTTTTTATATTGTCCCTTTCCCAGGTTTAGAAAGGTTTTTTTGTATTAGTAGTTTGCTGGAAGTTTAATCATAAATACGTGTTGGATTTGACAAATACTCTTCAGTGTCTTATTAGAATTATTATTTTTTTTTTGTTCTTTATTGTGGGTTTCTATGTTGCACTGATTGAGTTTTGAAGGTTAAGTCAATGTTGTATCTGTGAATTAATCCAATTTGGTAATGATACACCAAAAATTCTTTTACATGGCTAGATTAAATTTGCTAAGGTTTTTTTTGGGTGGCTTCTGTCTAAATATTCACTCTGGATATTATTCCATAGTCGTCTTTATTTATTTTTCTTTTATCTTTTGACACAGAGTCTAACTTTGTTGCCCTTGGTAGAAAGTGCCATGGTGTCATAACTCATAGCATTCTCAAACTCTTGGACTCAGGTGATCCTCTTGCCTCAGCCTCCCTAGTAGGGGGCACTGCAAGCACCTGCCACAGTGCCTGGATATTTTTAGAGATGGAGTGTCACTCTTGCTCAGGCTGGTCTCCCTGAACACAGGCAATCCACCAGCCTCAACCTGTTAGAGTGCTAGGATTATAGACGTGAGCCACCGCACCTGGCCTTCCATAGTCTTCTTTACTTGAATGTTTTTATCTGGCTTTAGTATCAGTGTAATAGAATTCTTATAGAATGAGTTTGAAGGCATTGCCAGTAATGTTCTTCTACCATTTGGAGAGTTTTCTGAAGACTTGGTATTCATTCTTCACTAAATATTTAGTAGAATTTACCTATGAAATGTGACTCTAGCCTTATCTCTGTGGATAGATTTTTAATTAATTTTATCATTTTACATGTTATATGTCTATATATTTTAGTTTTTTTTTTTTTTTTTTTTTTTTAGACAGAGTCTCTCTATGTTGCCCTTGGTAGAGTGCTGTGGCATCACAGCTCACAGCAACCTCAAACTCTTGGGCTTACATAATTCTCTTGCCTCAGCCTCTCAAGTAGCTGGGCCTACAGGTGCCCGCCACAACACCTGGCTATTTTTTTGTTGCAGTTGTCATTGTTGTTGAGCAGGCCTGGGCTAGGTTCGAACCCGCCTGCCTCAGTGTATGTGGGCGGCACCCTAACCACTGAGCTACGGGCACCAAGCCTATATATTTTACTTTTTGAATTTACTTTGATAATTTTTCCTATCTAAATATTCATTTCAAATTTATAGTATTCTGTGTTTCTAGGTTTTTCTAGTTATCACTGAAAGTTCAGGCAGTAAAATGTACAAGGAGCCTTTGGTTTAATCAATGAATGATCTTTAAAATTATTTTTGTTATAGGATGAAACATATAACTATATTTGCTCTACTTACTATTTATATTAGCAAAATGTGTTATTTATTTATTTTTTTTGAATCAGAGTCTCACTATGTTGCCCTTGGTAGAGTGCCCTGGCATCACAGCTCACAGCAACCTCAAACTCTTGTGCTTAAGTGATTCTCTTGCCTCAGCCTTCCAAGTAGCTGGGACTACAGGCACCCATCACAACACCTGGCTATTTTTTGGTTATGGTTGTCATTGTTGCTTAGCAGGCATGGACTAGGTTTGAATCCGCCACCCTAGGTGTATGTAGCTGGCGCCCTGCCGGCTGAGCTACAGGTGCCGCCAAAATGTGTTATTTAACCTAAAAAAACTAGTGGTACTTGCCATTTGGCTTCAGATTTTATCGAGAGAACATTCTGAGCCTTCCTCTTAACTTTCATCAATATTTAGATAGGACAATAAAATAAATTTTAATAAGAACATATGCTTAATAATGAATAGTATGGCCAAATGGAAATTTGATAATCGGAGTGGTAAATAATTATTTTGTCCATATACTGTTGTTACCAGATGAAGAGGGTCCAAATGCCTGTTACTGTTAGCCAATAGGCAAAGACAGGTTTTTAGGTCCTAGAAACTTTATTTGTCAATATGCCAGCAATTCTGGAGAACAGTGAGAGTAGCTTCTCAATGGTCTGCCTCAGTTACAATTCTTATATTTTATACAATATAAGTTATATATTATAATTCTTATATAACTTTTATAATGAAATACAAGGAAACCAATCTACAACGTTCATTTGATAGGAAGTAACATCAGTGTGGTCTCTATTCTAACAGTGCAAAATGTTTAAACAACAGAAAAGTGATTTTCACTTTAGCAAAATAATGTAAGAGTATCATCAGGGAAAATGTCATATCATCAAAGTAACCTTTACCAATATCACAATACCTATTGTCTATGTGTGACTGCCTCCTTAGAGTCTTCTGAGGTAAACATCCTCACGATCATAGTGGAACCTTAAGTAGATGATTATAGGGGAAGGGTATCTGTGGGGAATGTGAAGTCAGCAGACTATATTCACTATACTGCTTTAGCTTAGCATCTCAGACTCTATCTTGTAGGCTGCTCTTCTGGCCTCACTGTGTTAGTATTCTAAGTCATATATGAGTTAGAATATATAGGAAGTGTATATATATATTATATATATACACACTATCTAAGAGTTTATGATAAGTACAATACAATTTATAGAGAAAGCTATGCTACACCAACATATTTATAATAACATTAGGTGACACTAAAGCCATTATAGAGATAAAATGTTTTGGTACGTAATATAAATGAACAAAAAATGTTAAAACAGTTTTCTTAGAAAATATGACTGATTGGCAGTGCCTGTTGCTCAGTGAGTAGGGCACCGGCCACATACACCCACGCTGGTGGGTTCAGTGGAGGGGGGTGGATTGCTTTAGTTGGGGAGTTTGAGGTTGCTATAAGCCATGAATGAAAGATAATAACCAAAAAACCAATAAATTATACATTTCTAAAAATAACCATAAGTAAATTCATGAATTCAGGATTTGTGTCAAAAGAGAGAAAAACTACTTAACAATAAAAAGAAACGGTAATGGTGATGGAGATGTTGAACCTGACGATAAAATGGGTTTACCACATAGTGCTTTAACTGACTTATTCAAGGTGCTAGCATAGGTGGCAGGTAATTCTTAGGTGGTGTGGCCTGTTGGAGGTACACGGAGTATATGGAGGTTGAATTTACTATTTGAGGGCCTTTCCTGGGAGACTGCAGCCTTGACCCTTTATCAGCCAGAAAGGGCCTAATGGCCACTGTCAATGGGAGTTCAGGTTTGCTGTCTCCAGCTGGAAATGCAAGTGGCCCCACTGGCGGGTAGGTGGGACTTGGCGGCACAGAAATCCTCTGCTGAATTTGTTGTGAGGAGCCTGGCTGAGGTGTGCTGGCTGCTGAGGGCAGTGGAGTGGGCCTTTGGCAACTTGGCAGGCCTGCACCAGGTCTAGGCAAGCTTCCTTCTTTCTTCTGCTCTAGGGAACTTGTTGACCCTGGACACAGAGGCGTAGGACTTGGATATGTCCCATAGCTTGGGGGCAGCTGCTTGCCCCCACCAGGGATGGGAGGTGGTACTTTACCAATCTCAATGCCTGGCTTCTCTGTGGCTCCTAATGCTGAGAAGGGCAAAGGCTGGCTTGATATGGTGCCTTGCCTGAGAGCTCCCTGCACACTCGGGCCCTTACAGTCTGCACTGGCCATCTGTGTTGGTTTCACTGAAGAGCTAGAATTCTGTTTTAATGTTGGCCAGTTTCCATCATTAGCGGATTTGGATCTTCCATGGGTGGCATTTGAAGCAATAGTGAGAGACTGGGGCTTCATGGGGTCTCCTGGGACAGGATAGTTTCCGGCACTAGGAACCTGCATATAAGGCCCCACAGCAGCGACCCTGCCAGATGTGCTCAGGGGTGACTGTGGTGATGAGGTGCCATTCACATGGTTCAGCTGGATCTTTTTCCCATAAAGACATTCACTGAGCTCACTGATTTGCTTGTCCATCACAGCCACTTCCATGTTCTGTTTATTTAGGAGTCCTTTTGCTGCTGGAGTTTTGAATTCTGTTCTTGGTTAAGCTGGTTACGAATCTGTAACTCTTAGTATAGTCTTTTTAGCTCCACGGCTGCTGGTCCTGTCAACTTGCCATTGTAAGACTGGAACCCATTCATTCAGTTTTCCTTTCTTTAAATCTTCCAACTGCTGACTCAGCTGATCCACTCTTAAAATTGCAGTCTGCAAACTTCCTGCTTCTTCTCCTGGAACATGGCACTAAACCGCTCTATTTCAGAAGACAGATTGCCATTCATGATTTTGCTGTAGTCAACTTGTCCTCTCATGGCACAGATTTTCTTCAGCTTGTTTTCCTGGGCTTCAACTCATTCTTTCAATCTCTGAAGCTTTCCATTTTCAGAAATAGATTGCTGCTGACAGCGCTCCTGTTGCTTTAGAAAATGTAAATGCTATTCCTTGGCAACCAACATCTGTTGCTGATTTTCAATTTGTTGTTGCTGCCTAGCTGCCATATCTTGCAGGGTGAGTTCAACATGTGGATTCCCAACCCCATTTTCAGTGCGTTTTTCTCCAGGTACATTTATAATATTTCTCTTGAGTTCGTTGCTCTTGGGTCTGATGGCCAACTTGCTCATTGCTCTTTGTTGGTGAGTCCTCATGTGGTAGGAAAAATTTCACTTCTTCCCTGCGTGGCCCCCACTTCTGCAGATGTTCATACATCATGTGATCAAAGGGTATGGGGCGCTCATTTCCCCTCCACACTTAAGCTAAATGGCATCTTCCTTCTCCAGGTTCCTTGCAAAATTCTGCAACATCTCGACAGGTTGTTTCTGGTGTTATAGGAACTTATGTTAAAATCTGTTCATTGTTGCTCAAAAAAACGGTTAATACCATCTACGGTCCCAGCTACTTGGAAGTAGGATTAATCCAGCCAGGGCAACATAGCAAGACCCCTTATCGGCATCATCATGGCGCGGGTCCGCGGCACCCTCGACCACCTGACGCGACCACCTGACGGGACACTTGGTGCCGCGCCGCGCCCACCTCTCCGGCCACCCTCACAGGCCACTCGCCCGCCTCCAGCGCTCTTTGGCCTGGCTGCAGCGGGCTGCAGAGCTTTCCGCTGGCTCTGTCGCTGCCGCCTGCGCACTGCGTCGCTGTGACACGTAGACTATTAAAAGTAAAATTCTGTATATTTTTATTGAATCAGACAGCACATTCTTTGATAATTTAATAATTTAACCTTTGAAAAAATAATCACTTTCAGAAAAAAGTATTTATAGCTATGTTTCAAATTGATGGAACTTCCATTGCATATTTTGCAGAATATTGGTTATTTATTTATTAGAACCAGTAAGCACCAAAAGATTTAACAGCTGCGTAGATTTTGACCATTATACCCTGGATACTCAGGATGACTTGATTGTACATTTATAGCAGGTACAGGAGACTTTATGATTGAATTTACCCAGAACATGACTACAAAGAAACTCACCATGGCTTGGGCTTGTAGCTCAAGCGGCTAAGGCGCCAACCACATACACCAGAGCTGGCAGGTTCAAATCCAGCCCGGTCCTGCCAGACAATGACATCTACAACCAAAAAATAGCTGGGCACTGTGGCAGGCGCCTGTAGTCCCAGCTACTTGGGAGGCTGAGGCAAGAGAACCGCTTAAGCCCAAGAGTTGGAGGTTGCTGTGGGCTGTGACGCCATGGCACTCTACCCAGGGTGACAGCTTGAGGCTCTGTCTCCAAAAAAAAAAAAGAAGTAACTCAGCAGCAGTTACTAGTCTAGGAGGCCCTTTTTTCTGGGGAAACTCTTAGTGAGAGGGTAGAGGTGTGAAGGTGCCAGGAGCACCTCTGATGCCTGGACAAAATATCACTGTCTGTGTACGTGAGAACTATAACTCCTACATGGAAGACATCCCTGGATGTTGTTAGGGTGAATATTACGTTGCTGATGATATAGCTCGGGGGGAAAGTGAGAAGTGTTTATTGAGAATCCAAAGATTGGTCTGGGTTCCAGTAGAAGAAGCTATGGTGTTGAAGCTCAGGTAGCTACTGCAGAACAGACTGAGGAACTATAAAAAGACAAAAACATGTAAAGTGTATCATATATATATATATATATATATATATTTATTTATTTATTTATATTTAATACAGAGTCTCACTTTATCACCCTCAGTAGAGTGCTGTATTGTCATAGCTCACAGCAACCTCCAACTCTTGGGCTCAAGCAATCCTCTTGCCTCAATTATTTTATTTTATTTTATTTTATTTTATTTATTTTTATTTATTTTTTTGGAAACAGAGTCTCATTATGTCACCCTCGGTAGAGTGCTGTGGCATCACCGATCACAGCAACCTCAAACTCTTGGGCTTTAAGTGATTCTCTTGCCTCAGCCTCTCAAGTAGCTGAGACTACAGGTGCTTGTTTTAGCTTTCCCGGGCAGGGCTCGAACCGGCCAGCCTAGGTGTATGTGGCTGGTGCCCTACCCACTGAGCTATGGGTGCTACCCCATGATTAGTGAGATTTAAAAATATATTTAGGTGGCATCCGTAGCTCAGTGGGTAGGGCACCGGCTACAGGCTAGCAGGTTCAGGACTGGTAAAACAATAATGACAACTGCAACCAAAAAATAGCTGGGTGTTGTGGGGGGCTCCTATAGTCCCCGCTGCTTGGGAGGCTGAGGCAAGAGAATCACTTAAGCCCAAGAGTTTGAGTTTGCTGTGAGCTGTGACGTGAGATCACTCTACAGAGGGCAACATAATGAAACTCTGTCTCAAAAAAAACCAAAACACTCAGCAATCATGTGGTACTGGGTCTGGTGGTGAACGCCTAGAACATGCTCAGGAGGCAGGTGGTGCAGCTGGAGAGGCCCCTGATCACCCTGTGCATAGAGAAAGAAATGATTTAAATTTTAATTCATTCTGAAAATTCAGTGGTCCAGACAGACCTGGAAAAAAACAAAATCAGTACAGTGGATGGGGCGCAGTGGCTAAGGCAGGTAGATTGCCTGAGCTCAGGGGTTGGAGACCAGCCTGAGCCAGAGCGAGACCAAGTCTCTAAAAATAGCTGGACGTTGTGCCAGGCACTTGGAGTCCTAGCTACTTGGGAGGCTGAGGCAAGAGAATCTCTTGAGCTCAAGAGTTTGAGATTGCTGTGAGCTCTGACGGTATGGCACTCTATGGAGGGTGATAAAGTGAGACTCTATCTCAAAAAAAAAAAAAAAAATCAGTACAGTGAGAAGCATCACTGTGTGTGGATGAAAGTCCAGTGACAGGTGATCAGGGCAGTGGGCTTCTCCCTGCTGTCTGAGAGTGTGAAAATATAAAAGAAGAGAAGGAAGGTGCTGGCTGAGATTCCAGTACCAGCATGAAAATCAAGGTAGTTTTCAATTGTAACTTAAGTGGTGCACTCAACTGATGTCAGGGAGGAAACATTGGAGGCCTGGGCAGAAACTATCCAGCTGTTGTTAATAGTATTTTTCATACTGCATGGCTACTTTCTGCTTAGCCCTCATAGTTTCTATACTATGAAGAAAAATCAGTAAACTTCCCATCATCAACACTCTTTTTTTCAATTGTCAAAATTGTCACCCATTGCCATCATTTTTACTTTACTCATTTATTTTTTATAACACTGACTAGCATATAGAAATTATTCAAAATACAACCTACGTATTATTTTCTACCAAATATCGCACCTACACACACCTATCATACACCAGCAAATTCATAATCTTGTCTGTACACAGTGCTCACTACACTCCAATTGACCAATGACTTTCTCCCTTTAGAAAAATTTCTCTTCTACATTTTATGATTTAATATTTAGTACCCAGAAGTGAGATAGCCATATATGATTATTGTATTTATAAATATGAAATGAACAAAATTTTATGCTAATAAGAAAGATTTCAACAAATGATTGGCATAAATCCACTTGTGTCTTACACACCACTTCACTTTTACACTTTTTATTCTTTCCCTTTCTTCCATGTTTATAGAAATCTGTTTTTATATTCTCCTTCCCTATTATCTGAATAGTCTTCCTGTCTTTGTATCTGCAGATTAGCAAAATTGATATTGTCTGAAATTGTATTTTCTTTCTCTCATTTTTTTTTTTTTTTTTTTAGACAGAGTGATCCAGAGAGTCAGCTTGGATAGAGTGCTATAGTATCATAGCTCACAGCAACCTCCAACTCTTAAGCTCAAGTGATCTTCTTGCCTCAGTTTTTCTATTTTTGGTAGAGATGGAGTCTCACTTTTGCTCAAGCTGGTCTTGAACTTGTGAGCTCAAGCAACCACCCCGGCCTCCTGGAGTGCTAGGGTTACAGGCATGAGCCACCGAGCCAGGCCTGAAATTGTATTTTCCTTTTGCCATTAAACCTAACACTATTTTTTCTTTTTTGAGGTAAGAGTCTTGCTCTGTTACCCAGACTAGAATGCTGTGGAGTCATCTTAGCTCACAGGAACCTCCAAGTCTTGGGTTGTAGCTAACCTCCTGCCTCAGCCTCCCAAATAGCTGGGACTACAGGCACCTTCCACGATGCTCTGCTATTTCCCCCCTATTTTTATTTATTTATTAATTTTTTATTTTTTATTAATTTTATTTATTTTTATTTTTTTGAGACATGGTCTCACTTGGTCACCCTGGGTCACCCTGGGTAGAGTGCCGTGGCATCTTAGCTCACAGCAACCTGAAACTCTTGGGTCAGCCTCCCAAGTAGCTGAACTATAGGCACCTACCACAACACGGAGCTATTTTTTAGAGACAGGGTCTTGCTCTGGCTCAGGTTTGTCTCGAACTCGTGAGGTCCAGCAATCCACCTGTCTTGGCCTCCTAGAGTGCTAGGATTACAGGCATCAGCCACTATGCCTGGCCTGCCCCTATTTTTAGTAGAGATGGGGTCTTGGGATGTCATTCTGGCTGAGCTCAAGAGATTGTCCTGCCTTGGCCTCCCAGAGGGCTAGGATTACAGGCATAAGCCACCACAACCTGACTAGTTTTTTGTTGTTTTTTTGTTTTGTTTCGTTTTGTTTGCATTTTTTAAATTAAATCATAGCTGTGTACATGAATGCAATTGTGGGGTACAATGTGCTGGGGTTTTTTTTGAGACAGAGCCTAAAGCTGCCGCCCTGGGTAGAGTGCCTATGGCATCACAGCTCACAGCAACCTCCAACTCGTGGGCTTAAGCGATTCTCTTGCCTCAGCCTCCGAAGTAGCTGGGACTACAGGCTCCTGCCACAATGCCTGGCTATTTTTTGGTCGTAGCTGTCATCATTGTTTGGCAGGCCCAGGCTGCATATGAACCTGCCAGCTCTGGTGTATGTGGCTGGTGCCTTAACTGCTTGAGCTACAGGCATCTAGCCAATATGTTGGTTTTAAATACAATTTGAAATACTTTCATCAAACTGGTTAACATACCTTTCACCACATTTTCTTAGACATTGTGTTAAGACATTTATATTCTACACTTAGTAGATTTAACATGTACCCTTATAAAATGCACCATAGCTGTGGTCCCACCAATGATCAACCCCTCCACCTTTCCTCCTCCCTCCCTCCTTGCTCCCCTCCCTTCTCCCTCCTCTTTCCCATTTATCTTGGGCTGCAGTTGGGTTATAGCTTTCATATAGAAGTGTGAGTGCTTATATGTTGGTTTCACAGTAGGGCTGAGTACATTGGATACTTTTTCTTCCATTGAGATACTTTGCTAAGAAGAATATGTTCCAGCTCTATCCTTGTAAACATAAAAGAGGTAAAGTCTCCATCTTTCTTTAAGGCTGCATAATATTCCATATACCACAATTTATTAATCCATTCATGGCTCGATGGGCACTTGGGCTATTTCCGTGACTTAGCAATTATGAATTGGGCTGCAATAAACATTCTGGTACAAATATCTTTGTTATAAAGTGATTTTTGGTCTTTAGTAGAGGAATTGCAGGATCAAATGGCAGGTCTATTTTTAGATCCCTAAGTGATCTCCAAACATCTTTCCAAAGGGAATGTATTAGTTTGCATTCCCACCAGCAGTGCGGAAGTGTTCCCTTTTCTCCACATCCCTGCCAACATCTATGGTTTGGTGATTTTGTGATGTGGACTGATCTTACTGGAGTTAGATGATATCTCAAAGTAGTTTTGATTTGCATTTCTCTGATGATTAAGGATGATGAGCATTTTTTTATGTTTCTGTAGGCCATGCACTTTTTTTTTTTTTTTTTAACACCTTTAGAGAAGTTTCTCTTCAAGTCCCTTGCCCACCCTGAGATGGGATCACTTGTTCTTGTCTTGCTAACACGTTTGAGTTCTCTGTGGATTCTGGTTGGTCTGAGACTATCTTGAAGAGCTGGTTTAGTTAGGCAAAAATTCTTCAATGTGTGAATCTCATTAAAGTATTTGACTTCTCCATCATAAATGAAACTCAGTTTAGCTGGGTTATGGTTTTCTTACATCTGGCTGCTTGCAGGATTTTCTCTATCATATTAACTTTGGTGAAGTTAATTACAGTGTGTCTAGGGGATGTCTTATTTGGATCGAGTCATGCTGAGGTTCTGAAACTGTCTGCTATGTGAATTTCATTATCTCTTGCCATGTTTGGAAAGTTTTCCTCTAAAATCTCTTGGAGTAGAGCATCTTGCCTTTCAGATCAGTCTCAGCACCTTCAGGAATTTCAATAAGGTGAATTTTTGCTTTTTTGGAGAGGTCCCACAACTCTCTCAGTTGTGAGCTGTGCCAATGACCACATGGTCAACACTTACGTATTCACTTATTTCTATTTCAGGTACTCTTGGAACTCAGGGATGTGTCCATAGAATTCTCTCCAGAGGAGTGGGAATACCTGGACCCTGCTCAACAGAATTTGTATAGGGAAGTGATGTTAGAGAACTACAGCAACCTGGTCTTTCTAGGTGAGAATAATTGACCTCTGGAATATTTAATATACACAAAATATTTATTTATTTCCTTTGTAGAATGTCTCTTGGGAGCTTGTGCTTTGTATGAATGAGTTTCAGATTTCTGCTTTCAGAAAAATAATTGAGGGTTGATGTAAAATAACCTTTATGCTTGAGCTTGATATTTCTCTTTGTTGAGGTGACTTGCAAGTTAATGGTGATTCTAGAAATTCAGTGACATAAAATATTGTTGACTATATCTTAAAATTGAATGCCTTTTTATTTTTGATTCACTTATGTTTACAAATGAAGCATGGTGCCGGGCACGATGGCTCACGCCTGTAATCTTAGCACTCTGGGAGGCCAAGGCAGGTGGACTGCTTGAGCTCATAGGTTTGAGACCAGCCTGAGCAAGAGTGAGACCCTGTCTCTACTAAAAATAGGAAAACTGAGGCAAGAGGATTGCTTGAGCCCAAGAGTTGGAGTTTGCTGTTAGCTAGGACACCATGGCATTCCATCCAGGGCAACACCTTGAGACTGTCTCAAAAAAAATAAAAAAGCATGGGATTCACAAATTTCAAATGTTTTTTAAATATTCTACAGGGGCTGTCAACTGTTATTTACTTTGATCTTTTCTATTGTCATTCTAGCCTTTCTTTAATTTGTTTTTGCTCTAATCTTTATTATTCATTATGTGAACATGAGAATGATTTTGTTCTTCCTCTTTAAGTTCCTTAGGGATTAAAGTTAGTTTGTTTAAGTTCTTTGCTTTTCTCTAAATGCCAAACCTTTACGTAGTATAATAAACCTGTTTTAGTACTTTAGTTGCATGGCAGAAGTTTTATTTGTGGTTTTTATAATTTCATTTGTCTTTTTTTTTTTTTAATTTATTTTTATTGTTAAATCATAGCTGTGTACATTAGTGCAATCAAGGGGTACAAAGTGTGGGATTCATATACAATCTGAAATATTCTCATCAAACTGTTCAACGTAGTCTTCATGGCGTTTTCTTAGTTACTGTATATAGGCATTTGTATTCTGCATTTAGTAAGTTTCGCCTGTACCCATTCTAAGATGCACATAGATGTGGCAGATGTGGCCCCACCCATTACTCTCCCTCCACCAAAACCTCCCTACCTTCTCCTTACTTGGCCCTTTCCCCATAGTCTTGTGCTATAGTTGGGTTACAGCCTTCCTGTGAAAGCTATAATTTAGCTTCATAGTAGGGCTGAGTACATTGGATACTTTTTCTTCCATTCCTGAGATACTTTGCTAAGAAGAATATGTTCCAGCTCCATCCATGTAAACATAAAAAAGGTAAAGTCTCCATCGTTCTTTAAGGCTGCATAATATTCCATGGTATACATGTACCACAATTTGCTAGTCCATTCATGGGTCGATGGGCACTTGGGCTTCTTCCATGACTTAGCAAATATGAACTGGGCTGCAATAAACATTCTGGTACACATGTCTTTGTTATATTGTGATTTTTGGTCTTCTGGGTATAAACCTAGTAAAGGAGTTATAGGATTGAATGGCAAGTATGTTTTTAGGTCTCTAAATATTCTCCAAACATCCTTCCAGAAGGAACGTATTAGTGTGCATTCCCACTAGCAGTGTAGAAGTGTGCCCTTTTCTCCACATCCATACCTACATCTTTGGTTTTGGGATTTTGTTATGTGGGCTACTCTTACTGGGGTTAGGTGATATCTCAAAGTAGTTTTGATTTGCATTTCTCTGATGATTAAAGATGATGAGCTTTTTTTCATGTGTTTGTATATTGTGCATCTGTCTTCTTTAGAGAAGTTTCTCTTCAAGTCC